>JANHGL010016724.1:21470-71697 GCA_024611195.1 Ceyx melanurus
CCTGTACCCCTGAGAAATTATAAGGTCAAAAGAAAACATTTCCTGACAGCTGAAGTGTGCACACACACACACACACATACACATTATAATGATTTTGGTAAAGGAATCTCTCTTGCATCATATGTTTTCCCATTCATGTTTATCTGATCTTTTATATATGCCTTATCTAGGAATCAGTCATCTTTCAATTATTTTCTTGAGCTGGTTCTGTATATATTACTTGTTCATGTTGAGAACTGCAGTAGCAAATTACACTTTTTTTTTTCTGCTGGTATGTATCTTGATACTGAAAAATGCTGACAACGTGCAGCATGAAGATACTTTATTCCTACTGCTTTGTACTTTCATGGCATTGCTTTTCATGTTTATGTATTTTTCAAACTATTGTTTCTTTGTTTTTAATCTTTCCCTTGTGAATCTAACGTTAAAGCTGGAATTTGTTTTACTATATATATAATGTGTATTTTCTGGATGTATTTATACACATATTTGGCTATTGTGTAGTATATTCTAGTGAGAACTTAAGTTACATTGATGCAGTATTCTGGTATTCCTTGTTCTCTGCCCTAAACTGATATATTTGAAAAGGGAGAGACATTCACCCTCACTGTGTACATTTTACTTCACTTTTTAGATGAGTGATGGAAAAATAAGCATGTAATGAAAGCATGTGGAAATAGTTTATATCTTTACAAGTCATCTAGGAAAGGGTGTAGAAAGAAATGTTACTGTCATTTCACAATACAAAGCACCTTTTCAACCTTCTTGGCTGAAGTAGCTGACTGACCAGCTAAATAATCTCAGAAACTAGTAAGGTGATGGGTGCGACTGAAATGATGCACTTGCTTAGGTATGAATAAGGTTTGTATTTAGCTATGCCCTTAATTAAAAATGAGTATATCAGTATCCAAGCAATATGAATGTTGAAAAGACAACAGGGTCTATTATGGGGGAAAAAGCAGTGCAGCTGCTTTGGAGATAGCCATTAAGTGTGGCTTGCTAATTCATTGCTTGCTTTTGTTCTGATAAAGCTGCCAGTAGGTAGACCAGCCTTTGGGTGGGTAGAAATAAACTGACATGAGTATTTACTGTTAGATCACCACTTCAGTTATAGAGGCTATTGGGTTTTTTTGGAGGAGGTGTGGAGAGTTAATTGCCAAGTGCTCAGTATTGACTGATCACAAGTGACAACAGTAGCAACTAAGGATTCATAAATATATATAATGCTTTTTAAAATATTTTTTCAAGATTTGTTGTCAGGAACTTTTTAACCAGATTTTTTTTACACATTATGTAATAAAGTGGGAAAGAATAATTGTTATACCAAGTATAAAATCTATACGTAGAGATTACAGCTTGAAAATTATATGTATGAAGTGTAATTAGGAATTATTTCACCAATTATAGAATAACAGTACGTAGTTTTGTTGCAGAGGAGTCTTTCCTGCTGCTCTTCTGGTTACTTAGAAGGTCTGAAAGAGTGAGTCTAAAATTGCATGTAAAATACATTGCAGCTTGATTTAGCTGTATTTGAAATGACGACGGAGGATGAAAGATAATGTGAAATTTGTTCTTGTTTAGAAAACCTCCATCTTTTTATGCTAGATGAACTAGTTATAATCTCCTCAAAGATATGATATCCCTGTTGTATTTCTAATTTGAACATTTGTTCAAAATCTCCAAAGAGGTTACAGAAAGTAATAAAAGTATGTGTAGGGAGATTGCCGCAGTTGATAATGGCCATCGTGTTCTCTCTGTTGAGTGGCTGTGTTTTAGTTGGTTCAGTTAAACGGTGAAGTTCTCTCCTCTCTCACTCCCCTATATTGGAGTCATTGCAGCTGTTCTTAGGGAAGTAAAATACCAAGTGTATTTGCTGACCTAACAATGTTTTCTGTTACCAAAGCAAAGGATTTTTCCTAATGTGTGTAGCCTTGTACTGACAGGTACCTTTCCCAGCAAAGAAATATTCAACAGATAAACATTTCTTCACTGCTTCCTTGGAAAAAAAATGATGTATGGGCTTTATCTCCTGATAGGATAATATAGCTTAATACTAGGTTCTTTTTTTTTTCTTTTGCATTCTTTGTCTTAGGCTTTTTTTTTTTTCTTCATATGGCAGTTATGCAAAATGTAATTATGAGAATACTTTTTGGTGAATCACCCACTAGAAATGTGGTTCTAGAACAGATTAAATAATTCACTAATTTTAAATATTGTCAGAAGTTGAAAGGTGAGCAAAATATTAAGGAGCTGATGAAGCATTTTCTTGAGATCCTTCCCTTCAGAAGGATTACCACTTGCATAAATATTATTAGGACACTGTATTATGATTATGATAATAAGAAAGTGGGATTTCCCCCCCACCCCCCATTAAGAGGAGTGATGTCACTGTTGAGGTTTAAATTAATCTAAGTCACTCATTTTTCTGATTCACTGATGCACACCAGCTACCTCAGACAAGCAGAGCAGGGAGAGGGTCTAGGGCGGGCGTCTGGAAGTGGTTTGCAGCAGGGATGTGGAGCTGGCTGTCTTTGGTTCAGTTAGAACATCACGTGCAGTCCAAAGAAGAACTATTTGTCATTGTCTTCTTCCTGAGGAGAAAAAAACCCAACTTGTTTGTTTGTTGGTTTTTGTTTGTTGGTTTTTTCTGAGCTCTCATTCTGTTTGGTCTAATTTTAGATTAGAGACTCATTAGCAGTTATTTGCTTAGAATCTTTAAAAGTTACTTCATGCCAGATATTTTATTAAAAGGATGAAATTTAACATGATTGCTGTGGGTATATTCATGAACATTCTAACTTTCCATACTCCTTGAAAGATTTATGCCATAGCTCTGGATTTTTTTATAAAATATTACTTATAAAACATAAATTTTTAGTTTCAGATGTAAAACCTGACTTCATAATCCACCTTTCAGTATTGTGGAAGTAATATGTGCTTTTGAAACAGTTGCAAATAGTTGGGTATTTTGCAGGTGACTCAGTTAAATAGGACACATTTAAAAGCACTTATCTATTTTTTTTCCTTTTTTTTTTTTTTTTATTGGTGCTGTTTTATACTGTGCCATAGATCAAGAAGAGTCTAGTGATGAGTAACAGCAGAAGGCCAAATAGGGAGACTATAATTTGTAGTCATTTTTAGGCAGAAAGTTCTTTGTAGACTGGGTGAAGTTGATTGTCCTGAGCAATCAGCTGATGTAAAGCTCTGGCAGTGTGGCTGACTCCACAGCCCTGCTTACAGGGGCTAGAGGTGTCAGTTTGTGCATTTCCTTGCCTTCATGCACCTGAGAATCAGAAATTTCTGCAGGGAGTGTTATATATGCATTTTAGGCTGGCAGGGCTTTAGAATACGTTTTCAAGGCAGAGATATAAACAATTTATATACGCTTTTTTCAGAGCAAAATGGGATCTCCACCTGCTTGCACTTACCTTGGACTTCTAAACTCAAATGGCTCCAGGGACTTGAATCTGAAAGGTGCTCAGCTTTTCTGACCCCAATCCATCAACCAGCATGCTTCTCATGCAGTATTGCATTCACAGCAGTGTGATTACTCATGTTTTTTGAACTTTCTTGTGTACACTTCACAGTGTTTATTAGTTTCCATTTCATTATTGAATTTCATATGTTCTTCCTCTTATAAAGGCTTTTATTTCTTATTTTTGTTTCTGTTGTAGCTACCTGTCTCAAATGGTCTGTGTTCTGCATGGTTGAAAAACTGGTGGTGTTGATAATTTGCTTTTTTTGTTGTTTTTTGCATGGTTTTTGGTTGTTTGTTTTTTTTCTAGAATGGTTTGCTGTGATGTTCATCTGTATATGCTTAGTCTTTCTTTCCTTCTGCTGGAAATACTGTGTTCTTTTCCTGTTGGTTTTTTTTTTGCCATGCAAATTCTTTGGAGCCTTTTTTCCCTTTTCACAAGATTATATACCTAGATTCAATCACTTAGTTCTCTGGTGTGATGGCTGATACACTTGTCTTTCTGTCTAGTGTATTTTACTGAGATTTTTAACAACTCTTTGGATCAAAGAATGTGATTCCTCTGTTCATTTACATGCCAGATTTCTCTGTAGTGCTGAATATGTAGGAGCAATACCAGCAATGTTAATTAAAAGATGCACATCAATGCAAACAGCATAAAAGCCATTCTAATGTAGTGTAATTTCAAGCTGTCGCACTATGCTGACTACCACAAAATTATTTTTCCCATTTAGTCAACCTACATACTTTTATTAATTGGAAACTTCCTTTGTGTCATGCAGCACTGCATAGGACATACAATACTGTTAGTGAGTCCAGCTTTTGTATACCTAATGGCATATACAATACAGTCTGTTGCCCTGGGATCCATAAGGGGGTCAATACTGTTCATACTCCTCATTAAAGGCTTGGACAGTGGGACTGAGTGAACCTCAGCAAGTTTACAAGTGACACTCAAGTTTGGGAGAGTAGTAAATACGCTGGAGGGTAGAACTCCCATTCAGAGGGACCTTCACAGGTTGGACATGTGGGTCAGCAGGAACCTCCTGCAGTCTAAGAAGAGCAAATGTGGAGTCCTGTAGCTGAGATAAAATAGAGCCATGTAGGGTCTGATTGACTGGACAGAAAGCAGCTTCGTGAACATCAAGTTGAACATGAGTCATCAGTGTGCCCTTGTGAGAAATACTAATTCCATGTCCCATTAATACAGTACAATCATAGAAGTGCATGTTAACAGGATAAGAGACAATGGACACAAGCTGCAGCAAGGGAAATTCTGATTAGATATAAGGTGTAAAAAGTTGTAGCAGAGTTGGTTAGGTCTATCAATCAGAGATGCTGTGAATTCTTCATCCTTAGAGACAGTCTACATGTGACTGACCAAGACCCTGAATGGCTTCATCTGTGTTCAGAGTTAGCCCTGCTTTATGAGGGATTTGGACAGAAGACTACTGGAGATCCCTGATGATTTGTGTAATTAGAGTATGACATCATTAATTGTTTCAAAAGTACAAGTGGTGGACTAACCATGTAAGCTCAATTGTATGACTGTTCAAATGCTTCATCACAGAGGATTGTCAGAGAGCAAGCAACAGTTGAAACTGAAAAGTAGGAGATGAACCATATTTCAGTAGTTTAGAGGTATGTTCAAGCTCAAATTTCAGCAGGTCTGTTTTTATTTATTTCTTTTTACTGCTGTCATTCCTGTCTCTTTCTAGAGTGGATGACTTTTTTTACGGTAACAAATTGGATCAGGTGGCCAGCACCTGCAGAATAAGGAGAAAGATTTCCCTGCCTAAAAGACCAATTCTTGAATAAACTTTTCTTGTCTGAAGGAGGGAAAAAAAAAAAAAAAAGGGAGGAGGAAGTGATTTTGAGGGTCCATTGTAAAAAAAAAAAGTGCATAAAACAGACGGTTTTATTTAAAGCATCCAAAGCTGATAAGGGAAGAAAATGGGGAAACAACACACAGGCTGCAAATGCAGTTCTCATGATTTAAATCTGGAAGGCTGTAGAGTACATCTGTTTAACATCTTGCAGTTTCGAGAACTCTGCCTTGAAAACCTTCTGTCACAGTGACACATGAAATAAAAGGTTATGTTATGACTTTCAGATGCAAACCTGTAAAAGGTTTATCTAATAGCATACCATCTTTTATTAACCCATTGCTGCTGCTCGTCTATAACTCTCTTTTGCCAGCAGTTTTGGGAGAGATTCTACTGTGTAATGAAAAATGTCAATTCAGACTGAAAAAATTATTCTGTAATGGCATTAAATGACTTATTTACCATACATAAGTGGCAGATTTATCTATGTCCTCATCTGTTTTCTCTGTTGCTTTTTATATTATTTTTTTCACTGATTAAAGAGATGGAACAGGTTATTCTGTTTCTGACATAAACTTTGAGACTGATTAGAGTGGCACAGAATAATTTGAACAGTTTAAAGATATATGATACTATAAGGTATAAAATACTAGTATGGCTTAAAGATGGTATTCTTGATTCAGAAGCCTGAGTTTAAGGCTACAAAATTAAAGGAAATATAGGTGTATTTGTTGCCTTCTCTCTCATTAATATTTACTACTTTTGCAGTTCCCTATCTGAAAAAAATACCAACCTTTGCTTATAGGCCAAAGCTACAGTACCCAAGTTGAGTTATCAGTATCCTCTTGGCAGAGCTGTGCGAGGAAATGTTTCTCAGGCAAGCCTGAAGTTTGGTTAGTTATAGAAAATAGGGTCAGTGCAAGAGTGGTTCTTCAGAATCCTACACAGCAATTACCTAGGAGCCCAGTGCAGAATACAGGGGTGCAGTGTTCCTTCCTTTATGATCTTAAAACAGAATTTGAGGCTTGCCTACCCCTGACATATTAGTACCAGTATTGCTCACTGAGTTGAGGAGAAATGAAGGCTTTATCTACTGCCCACACATGCTTCGTACCTTGCCCAGAACAAGTGGTGCATATTTTCAACAAAACTTAATGGTTTAAGTCTGGTGGTTACAAAATTAGACAGTCTGGGGCTTGATTGTAATGATTGTCACTTCCACATCTTTTTGAGTGAGTTTGCTTAAGTTACTCAGGTAGGTAGGTAGTGCTGTAGTTTCCATTTACAAAATACAGAGAACAGTATTTAGTTGGTGAAAAATGCTTTATTCATTGCCTGCAAAGTACTGTAAAGATTCTTGCTTG
Source organism: Ceyx melanurus (assembly GCA_024611195.1). Taxonomy (NCBI): domain Eukaryota; kingdom Metazoa; phylum Chordata; class Aves; order Coraciiformes; family Alcedinidae; genus Ceyx; species Ceyx melanurus. The sequence continues at coordinate 28,136 of JANHGL010016724.1, forward strand.
AAATTTCAACGAGGGCTGCTACTTAGTTGGTTGAAGTGTGATTTGTTGGTTTTCTCTACAAGGTGCAGATGCTCCCAGAGAAACAATGCTTATTCCTTTACCTCCAGGAGATGATGCCACGCATACAGCAGACACATCACAACAGTGAGCTCGGCTGTGTGACCTACAGTGAGTGGGTGTGTGAAAGAGAGGGAGATAGCATTTCCTCCATAGACATACACACCCTCTGACCCAGACTGAAGAAGAATCTGCTTTGCAGAAGGTTTGCTTCAAGGGATTTTCCACATGTATTTTATTATGTTAAAGCTGATAGTGGTGACAAGTTGCACATTAAGTAACTGTTTCTTCAAAAATGTGCTGTTTATATTCTCTTTAGGAAAAGTGATGTAATACTGGGTTTCTCAGATAAGCAAAGTCATTCGGTTATAGAGCATGTTACTGTTGCATATGAACCTTGCTCTCATCTGCTCCATACCTACTCACTTCAGGCCTCTGGCTTCATATGATGATTACTTGCATGTTTAGGGACAAATGTATTCATATTCACTAAGTTAGTAGCCAGTGGTTTCCACCAGGGAAATAAGTTTAGTATTCTGTTAGTAATTTGGTTTCAAAAATATCGGCAAGGTCCGCAACATAAGAGTCAGTAAAACATGTGGTCCTAATCATTCCCTTAAAGAGGAGACATGGTCTATTTTCCATTAGGAATGGTGCTTACAGCAAATGAGTAAATATGGAATGAAATTTACACATGTATTAGAACTGTAGTGTGTGTGTGTACGCATTCAAACATGCGTGTACATGTGTATGCTTAGGCATACTCCTGATGAGTGTAACTCGATGACTGCTGTAATGCAGCCAGGCTTACAGAACAACTTGGTTGGTAGAAGAATTGGAAAATGCAGCTGTTTTCAAATTACACTTTTTTTTTTTTCCTCCCCTTAACCAGTAAAGTGCAAAGCTTACATTTCTGTTATGTAATTGGCATAGAGAAGCTACAGTAAAATTTCTCAGAGAGGTGTTGGGATTCTAATGTTGCTCTTATTTAGATCAGGGTTCACAAAGGCAGAATTGCGGTTGTAATCCCTGACAATGTGCTGTGTCAATATAAAGAATCAGAGACCAGCCTTAGCTGAACTGGTCTTACAGAGCATGGCTTTGGAGAATGGAAATAGATTTGTTTCCTGCTGTTTTATCCCACTGAACAGCTTTGTTTTGGTTCCTTACCCTCTTCTCTCTCAGAACTGGCATGAGAGGGTACGTTGCCTGACAGAAGGTCAGTCCACTTTCCCCCTTGCCTTCTGGCAGCCCTTCTGCTGCTGCGTGTGGAGCCTTCTGGTGGCAAAGCAGAAAAGCAGAGTCCTGTTCTGCATTCTTTCTTGTTAGGTTCCCATTGGGCATTGGAGCAGGAGCCTGGGTATTATTTCCCCCTTTCTCTGGTTTTAGCTAATTTTGTCATATTCGACACTGTAGTGTTCACAAGATAAAAACCAGGGGAGAAAGCAATGCTTGGTTCTGCCTTGAGCACTTTTTATCTAGTCCAGGTGTGAGACAGAATGTAAACTACAGCTTTTCTAGAAAAGCATTCTTGCTCAGCTTTTTCAGTTGAATTTGCTTCTGAAGTAGCCTGTTCAAAGCAGACTGCTAGGAAGTGTATTCCTGTTCTGAGCAGAATCTAACCTACAGGTATGCATGCAGATTTATAGATTGGGATAACAAAATGTCTGTGAGAGGACACAAGGCTTCTTCATTGTCTTCTAGGCTTGGTCATGTCTGTATTGTTTCATCTTTAACCACTCTTGGGCATTTCTTTGTCTTTAGTCTGTGTAGACCACTACATATGATGCTACTAACTGCTAACCAGGAACTCCCCTAGCAGTACATTTTGCAATACAAGAATTCATACTGATGAATGCTAAAATTTCATTCACAGAATTTTGGAAGTCATTGAAGAAAGTAAATTTCCTCTCTTGCAAGCACTGAACCTGTGTCATATTTGACTATAAGTAAATCCATGACCTGGATTTACTTGTAGTTTAGTTTATTATTCCCATACAGTGTTTTTCCTGATTGGGGAAGATTTAATGCAGAAGCCATACTTGTTCTCCTTCATAGCTTCATGATGGTACTAGGATCATTTGAGACAATTTGTCCTTGGTTACAGTTACTTGTCTCTGGGCAAACTGAAGAGGGGAATTAACAAGGGTTTAAGGTACACAGGAGGAGATGTAGGACTGGTATCAGTCCAAGCTGTGTGGTAGAAATACCTCGTTGTATGGATTTGCCTCTGCAGTTTAGGAGATTCAGGTTTTAGGTAGTCTGTGGAAGAGCCAAATGTTTTGCAGACTTCATCTAAATAGTCCCTATGAGTTATTACAAAGGCATCTAAAAGAGGCTGAGCACCTGATTTTTAGAGATGACGTTTATAGAGAAAGGTGATGGTTTTATTACATAAACTAATAAAGTTAGTTTGAGGAAACTTTGAGAATTCATCCTCGGTCCCTGCTGAGGCTGGCAATGTTCTCTTTCTCAAAATAAGAACATATTGTTGCAGATGTAAAGAGAGGCACCTTCAGAGAAAAGATGCTTTGGGGAAATGCTTCCCTTTCTAAGCCCTGTGGGCAACATGTTGCACTTGAGATCCTTGCTATTGGTAAGAAAAATGAAAAATAAGTGAAATGCTTAGAGCAGTAGGACACTTTATACCTACAGTTCCAAAAAGTTGCAGCTCCCCCTATATCTCATTTTTTCTGCTTTTGTTATGCAGATAACCAATACTTCATTTTTTTTGCCTTGTTGATAGTCAGATTGCACTTATTAAAAAGCATAAAAATAGAACATCTTTGATGTTGATCAGTGCCTTTGCACAATGTTTACTACATGGAAAGTGCAGCAGTCCGGTTGGTGGTGAGAATAGAACAGGTAGGTTGTACCTTCTGAGTTCTTTGACAGACATTGTTTTCTGTTCTACCCTGAGTTCGTGTGCTGAGGTTTTCTTTTAGACTGCATGAAAGAGGTCAGGTAATGTACCTGCCTCACTGGCACAACAGTCTACATCACCTTTCCTGTGGCCAAGAGTATGTAAGGAAAAAAACTGAGGAGCATCTGATGTGCAATAGTCATCATCACTTGACAAGGTTTCAGTATGTCAGTGTGCAGTCTCTCCCTCCTGCCCCAAGAGCTGTCCAGGAAGGCCATTGTTTTTCAAAAAGCAGTCATGAGATCTGTCTGTGACTTTGTATCTAGAATGGCATGTGACAAAGGTATGTCACAGAATGGAAAATTACTTCATAGTGCAATTGCATCAATCTTGAATTTAAGAACACCTTTTTTGATTGTGAACTCAAAAACTCCAGTTTCCCAAACTTTTAATGTGCAGAGTCATATCTCAAAATCAGACAGGATTGCAAAGGGACTAAAAATATGAGTGGTTAGTATAGAAAATTTCAAAGATGAAGTTGGAAGTACCTAGTACACAACTTTAGCAGTTGTACAGTTTGAGATGTTATCTCTGTTATCAAATGTTTGTTATTTCCCACTTTACTGCTTTGACACCTATGCTTGATATAAGCATATACTTCAATATGAGATTATAACCTCTATTGCATCACTTGTCTATTCCCTAGCATTTTTTGTCTGTGCATTTCAAAGGTCTTTGCTTGATAGGTGTCAGCCCTGGGACACTCTACTGGCTTTACATCAAACATATGGTTCTCAGGACAAGAAATGGGATCTCTTGTGTTAGAGGAGAATATTGGGTTTTTTTTTTGTTTTTCCCCCCCTCCCCTCCAGGTCTGCAGGCTGGTCATTTTTAAACCAGCAAGGTCAAACTACTGTGAGCAGAAATCTTGCCAAGTATCCTGATTTTGATTGCTCAGGTAGTAAAACATGGTGGTGTCAGTTTGCATTTTACCATTTATTTCCAAGTTTCCTTATATCTGAAGCAAAACAAAAGAGCATGAGAAAACTGGCAGAAGGAGTGATTGGGGAATAAAAATACCCAAGTCTCACTCAACTTTATAGTATACCTTTCTGTTGGATAAAGAAAGTGCAAGCACTATGCAAGTGAATCAAAACTATTCAGCAGAGAATTCTGTGTTCTCAGTTCATGTCATGAAAGAAATGGAGAGAGAGGGTGTTATGACAACTTTGTCAGGCAGTGACTGATTTTAAACTTTCCTTACATTTCATTTTATTCTTTTATTGTATTTGAATTAAGTCTTTCAAATCTGCTTTCCTATGAAAACCAATTTCTCAAAGAGTTGATTTGACTGTCTAAGAGCTGGACTGAAATGAGAAACCTGTGCTTGGTTCTTGGCTAATAGATCACGTAGCGCTGAGATGAGGCTCCTGTCCAGCTGGAAATACTCATCTCATTGTTCATCCATCGCCATCAGGATGTGTCATGGGGGTTGCCCTGTTTGTTCTATTTTTGTTTCTTTCCTTTTGCTTGCATGGTTAAATGTTTTAAATGCATAAATGATAACTGGGGCTTTATCCCACTACATACGTCTGTCTGTGCAATGTTTTTATCAGTAACACTCTTTTAGGGAGAGGACAGGAGCCTGTACCACATTCTGAATCAGTGTCTAGTTTCCACTGGTTTTGTGTCCTGCTCCCTTTTCTTCTCCAGGCTATCCATTTTTTCCCTTTCTTTAGGGGTTTGATTGCTGTGTTTGTTTTCCAGTGTAGCACTACAGACATTATTACTGCATGCTCTTCAGGGCACTGTGGTCTGATGGATTAAACATAAAACTGTCTGGGAGTTATGTGGGTTCTGATTTGGTTCTGAGGGTGGTGTACTGTTTGGCATTAGGAAAATCACTTAACAGTGCACCCCGAAAGGAAAAAAAGGTGTGTTAGGCAACATAAGAATGAATGTGTTCAAAATAATTTATGTTGAAATGTTAATTGAAGATGTGGCAGTTAATAGTTTTTTATGTTTAGGGGTGGGAGAAAATGTAACATAAATACCAGGCATGATTCTAGGGGTAGCCCATATCATTAACATGGTACCACTGGTAAGAGCTTCTTAGTCTTCACTGTTATTTGCCTGTTTAAGTACCATTCATGAGCAATCAGAACATAGCAGTGTTCATCTTTATGAAGATATGAGCAACTGATGTGAAACAGAGTTTTCCCATTACAAAATAGACACAGTACTTCATAACTCAGTTATGTTTTTAGAATTTATACTTACATATTTGTCTGTATACATAATAATATATAATATTACAATATTGTATATAAACTTGTGGCAGAGAGGAAAAAATATTAAAATTACTTGATGTTAAGGCCTCCATTAAATTCACTTGAGAGGGGTTTAGTTAGTGGACTTTTTTGGGTAGGAATTAGTATCTCTGTTGCATTCTTTTTATTTTTTTATTTTTACTGAAGCACACATGTTTTTAAGAACTGTGCTAGTATTACCTCCGTACAAAAGCAAGATAGATCAGAGAGCAGGTAATGAATTTACTTAAATTGGGACCCAAACTTATTTCCTCTGTGAAGTTTAGATGAGAAAAAAGAAAATTTACAACTGAAGTGAAGAATAATTTCCTTAAAATGGAAATATTGATAAATCCTGACTTCCGGAGGGTACTCTGAGATACAGGTATTAACAGTTTGAGTAATGTGTCCTGCATGTGTTCTCTAGTTGGGTAATATTATAGGAAGGAAGCAGTGCACAGTCGCATAGTGAGTGAGGAAATAAAAGGTGGGGAAAAAAGCTTACAAATTATAAATGTGTGGCTTGTGGCAAATTTAGGTGAGAGATGAGTTTGAATGTACTACTGATCTCTAGTATAGATTTTTAACTGAATATTGTATAGAATTAGTCTGTTAGCAAAAGTGTGAATGATTAAATAATAATAGCAATTTGTAAATGTATGACATAAGAAAACTTCAGTGGCAATCTTTTGGACCTTTTACTTTACTGGTTCTAAGATGCTTTAAATGTTTAGTCTGAGAGTTGATGCATTTTCCTTCTGCTTTTGAAAGAAGAGATTAATATACTGTTTTGGTGCACTTAATTAGTAGCAAACCAGTTTTTCTTATGCTTCCTAATATTACATAGGGATCCAACTGAAAGAGGAGGAGAATTGTGGGTAAACATGAATAAATAAGGAAGTTATTAGATTCTGTGAAAATTGTTTAGATTCTGATGGAAGTTTCTGTAATCTGCTAATGGCAGTAAGTACAGTTTAATTACCAATGCCAAAAAAAGAAGTCTGAACATGGAAGGAGGGAATTTTTCTACTTGTTACCACTTAGGATTTTCTAAAAGTCTATCCATATGGGTCCACTTGGTCTGGACTCATAGGCAAGTTGGTCTATAGCCAGATGCTCCATCTCCTTGAGCTCACACCTCTCTATAGAGCTCTAATGTTCCCCTGAAGAGTACTCTTATTTTTTTTTAATTTATTTTTTTTTTAACTCTCTAATTTAGATTTGGCAGTTGGAGCATGATGGCGATTGAATGTTTTGAGAATGAGCAATAAATAAAGCTTTAAAACTTCCATTGTTTTGTCTCTTAGTTGCTGTGCTATGCAGTTGCATAAGCATCCGTAGGCTAATGTAGTGGAAATCAGATTGAATTACATCTGCTAAGGTCACTATTTGGTTGATTTCTTTCCTTTTTTTTTTTTTCCTTCTTTCCTTTCCTCCAAAGCTCCAGCTATCCTCATTTGTATCATAAACAGAGAAATGTAAAGGAGGAGTGCTTTATTTTGAGACAGCATCCACTGAGGAATTGGTTGAATGGAGAAGGTAGAGTTTGGCTAATCTGAACAGCATACTTGTAATGAATGATGATTTCTTTCTGTCCCCCCCTGCCCCCTTCCTTCATGAATACCACATAATCCTCCTCTCTCCTTCCACCATGGTAACCTGTCGTAGCTCTGCCTACTCAAAGTTTGATCTTCATGAGAATTGTCTCTTTCAAACTGTGCAAGTCCCAGTAAGCCATGGAGATTTATGCCTCTTTGTCAAAGCAATCTAACAAGGTGAAAATCCACTATCCTGTGAAAGACATGGAGTATCTTTAAGGTGGCAATGTGTTCTCCATCATCTTGCAGAGTTTTGAGGACAGCAGTGGTGAGCAGGTGGGTTTTTTGACTGTTTCTGACTTTTCACATGCAATGAAGGTAGTTGGGCCAGAGAGTTACTTCCAATGTCCTGGTCCCGATACTGGGATTGTAATGGTCATGGGAATTCCTTACATGTGACAGAGCCAGGGCTGAATGAAAGACTTTCTGCTTGGTCTTGTGTGTGGGGTAGGTTGGCTGTGTATGTATAACTAAAAGTTGAAAAATGCTGAGATCGTGCAAGTCTGCAAAGCAGCACACACAGTGTTAACTCATCACCAAACTGGGCACGTGCAGAATAATCCCTGCTCTGTCATCTATAAACTATATTGATCTGTAGATTCGCTTGAAGAAACCCACAAATACCCTTACAAAATAGCTTCTTTTAAAAGATCTCATTTTATGTGATTCATTCTTAAGATCAAAATTGGGAATCAACAGGTTCCTGCTTCCTTAATATTCTCTAGAATACTCTAGTGTACTTATCCCCAAAAGGTAAATGTTAAGTATTATTCATTATTATTATTAAATTTGGATCACTTTCCAAAATATTTGGACTCTACAAAGTTTGCAAAACCATCCTGGGAATTTCATAACATACTTTCTTGTAAAGTTTTTGACCTTTTCATCTTCTGATTGCACTGTAACACCCATTCTTATAGTATTCTTGGAATTATCTTTCTTGTTTTATTTAGAAGCAGGAAATGCACGTTCATTTGGAAGTTGTAGAGAGATGATTACATTTTCTGAAATTCCAGAAACAGTTCAATTCGAGGTTCAGCTGAGAATTTTTGCTTTCTTTTTTCTTCCTTTACTTTCAGGAGTGTAGTTTGCTTGATTTACCTTGGATTTGGAGCAAATTATGGCAGTAGAGGAATGCAAACTGTTCTAGAATAGGTGGAGGATAGATTGGATTTGTGCTGTTGTGATCCCCCATGCACTGAGCAGGCAAATTCAGCTTTCACACTTTCCACCCTTTCTATCTCTGAACAGATGCTACTGAATGGATGACCTGTGTGTTCTTGATGCTTTGCTTTGTTCCTTCTTTAGCCAGCGTTGCCTGTGCTCCTGTGGCTGTGGCATTCTAGAAAACACTTGTGGTCTGATGGTGCCATCTCTTCTGCTTTTAGCCACTGTGTGTACTGAAGTGTTCTGAGCCTCTCGAGGTTAATTTTACTATACAGTTACAAATACTGTTGGAGACTAAAACTGCTTTGAGTGGAAAAAGTTGAAATTTGTTTTTTTCCCCGACAAGAGAAACGTTGGCAAAAGAAGTGACAGTGAAGCTTTCTAAGTGTTTCATTCTAATGTGCCATGTGGATGCTTTTATTCTCAAAGGCTGCCATTTTGTGGCTTCCCTTTCAAAGGGACTAAGTGAAACAATATAAAGATGCTCTGTTTGAAGTAAGCAAGAAGCATGTCTGCAGAGGGAGCTACTATTCAATAATTGCTATTTGTTTGTTTGGTTTGGTTATTTTTTTTGCCAGTTACTGAGTTTTTTCTCAAGCCCCGAATCTTCATTAGCATACCATCATCCATCTTTGTTCAGGGCAGATTTTCAGTTCATATTTCTTTGTCTTGGTGTAGATTTGACCACAGAAGGTTTTGCCACCTGTGGGCTTGTGTTTCAGTAGCACTGTTCACTGTTAAGGACCAAGTGAATCAGGTGCAGGCTCCAGCTATGTCAGTGAAGGACACCTGGTCATCTATACATCACAAGATTGTCTTTACTCTTAAGGACTAAAACAGTAGTGGTGAGGTACAGGGTAAGAAAACAATAGAATAGATAACTGTGAAACATCTGATATGCTGTCAGTTTGAACTGACATTTCATTTATTTCAGGACTAAAGGAAAATGGCAGGGGACCAGAGGTTTCCCCAGTGTTTTTATTGTCTTTTTTTCTTATTTATTTAAGGAGAGAAAACCTCTTCTATTAATTTCCAAAGATTTTGTATTCCTTAAGATTCTCCTCTATATATGGAAGGAGCCTGAAACTAATAAATTTTCATTTTGAGGCTTTAAAATTGCTTAGGAAAGATGGATTGATGCATGTAGACTGCCACTGTTAACAGAAGATGAGAAAAAAATGTTTAGAAGTGATCCCAAGCCTCAGAAAAGCTCAAACTTTACTGTCTGAACTCTGTGCACATAAATAATAAGTTTTTGTTAAAGCCCCAAGGCTGCTATGTTAAAACTGCAAATCCTGATAAATTAGTTATGATATATAGTCCTCAGAATAGATTACTACAGACTTGGAACTGAAGCATTTTAGCAGTCCATTAGCCATTTTATTTTTCTTAAATTCAGAGGAAAAGTACACCCGTTACAAAAAATATTGTATGAATATTTCTTAAGATATGAGCAATTTTTTTTTCACATTTGCAAAATGGTTATGAAGAAAGTTGGACTCTTTGTTGGCTGCTGGGTTCTGTGCATTCTAGTAGGATTTTTATTTCTTTTCTCCTGTGTGCAGAATCTTCTACCTCCTTTTTTTTTTTTTTCTTAACCAAGAACCTTCCAGTACAACATTATGCAAAGGGACTAGACTAACATCTGCCATGCGTTTTTCTTCTTTATCTTCTGTTGAGGGAGAGATACTTTAAAATAGTTCTGATTCTCCTTCTCCCAAGTAGTCTCTGCAGGTACAGATCTCTGGACAATCAGAGCAATGGAAACCCTTCTTTTCTGAGTTACAGACACAAGATGAGGAAAAGTGACCTAAGTACACTTCCACATCTCATTTAGATGCTACTTTAGGCTGATAGAAATGATCACGGGTTGTGGTGCAGACTCAACAGCCAACGTGATCCATATGAGGAACCAGCCAGAAGTTTGTGAGCTCCTGCACCCATTAAATTTTCCAAGCATTTGAAAATTTAAACATTTCCCCAAAAATCTGAGAATCTAAAAAATCATCTATCTTAGAATATGGGTTCTAATGCAGCCTTCCCTCAGGTGAAAGAGGCAAAGCATCCTTTCAGACAGACCTGATTGTCAGTGTGTCACCTCTCCTACATGAGTCAACAGCAGAAAGGAGATGGGATGTCAGTCTGTCCTACTTTGTTCAGGTCAGCATTGAAGTTACACTTGATCTGGTTGTACTTTTTTGTGCTTTGAACTATGTTTCTACATCTGTTGCCCTCTAAATTATGAAAAAATTATGAAGTTATTGATAAAATTTAGTCACCATTTTATTGAGTGCCATGCAGTATGGTATGCACTGTTAACAGGGGCCTCAAGCAGCTGTAGTTACTGGTGCAGTAACACTAATGTCACTTTGCTGGCAGGTTTGACACCACAGCTTATGGAGTGTATGATATGAAAAACTAGAAAATGCCTTCAACAGGTGAGGAGATGGCCCTTTGTGGTTATCTTAAGCAGCTGAATTTCAGAGGATTTACTTCTGGTTTATATTGCTTACCGTATGTATATTGTAAAATATGTTTATACTGTTTGCACAACGTGTTTAAATTGTAGTCCAGAAAAGTTTTTTCCTCAAATATCAACCCTTCCAGTCCATCTCATAAAATACTGATATTCTGCTTTATTTTACATGAACTCGTCAGCCCTGAGTTTATTCTATTTCTGACAAATTACAACAGGTATTCAGAGTGTGCATGATAGGAGGTGGGATAGGATAGGAGATGAGAAAGAAGTAACATTCAAAACAGAGAGACTGAAGGAATTAAAGGGGAGAGCCATGTGAATGGGGAAGAGGTATTCCCTGCAAAATTTGTTGGCTAAATATTGTGTCGGTGCAGTAAAAGTAGCTTCCAAGGGTCTAAGAGTGTGTCCTAAACAGTATGTGACTCTAGAGGAGAGACAGCTACTGCAAAATTTTATCATAAGCTACTTGCAGCTCATGAGTAAATGGGGAATGGCCTGTAAAGCTAAAAGTTTCTGTCTAACTTCTTTGAATTGTTATACTTCTGCCAGTTATCTTGATTTATACTGATTTTATAAATCAGTTATGCTGATTTATACTGCAGCTGTTCTGTTCTATTACTTAACTGAAATTTGTGTATTGAAATAGTTGTTTCAGTTAAATGAAGATTGATTTATGATAATATGACTGTATAAAGGCAAAAATTTACCATATTTTAAAAATAATTTAAAAATCCTTAATTCATCTTCCTGTCCCCTGTCTCCTGGAGGCAGGAACAAAAGACTTTTAAAACCTTTTATAAGTAGCATAGAGGCTGAACTATGTTTACCTGGGTTTTTTTTAAAGTTAATTTTGCAGGCATTATGGCCATATCTGCAAACAATCCATGTTTGCCTTTTCAGAATGTGATTATTGCTCATAAAAGCAGTTTTAATTGAATGCTTATGTCATGAATGGCTTGTAGCATGCTTAAAACTACATGCCTTTCTTTATATGACTATAGTTAATTTTTTAGAGCTCCCTGTATAACAATACTGGGAAATTACTAAAGGTTTTTTGCTATTCAGCAGGGTGATTTTAAGAAATATTGCTGTTGTATTGGTCTATTGGCATTGTTGCTTAGGAATAAAAACTTAAGAAAATGATCCCTTCCCCCTTTCAAACAAAGCCACATCTAAAAAGGTCACAAAAGGAAACACACAATTCAAATAATCTCCCTGCTGTATCTGAGATTAACTTGGACACAGATGTTTCAATTTATAGTTTGATCTGGCGTAATATATACATCTACCAAAATCCTGTTTTGTATTGCTTCTATAAACACTAGCGTCTGATAAAAGCAAGTTGGCTTTTCTGCCATCTCCTTGAATCAGAAACCTCTGAGCCAGTGCTTAGAAAGCAGGAGTCTGACATCCAGAGACCTAAATTAACTCTTCCAGCTTTTGGCTGCAACTTCTCTATAGCCTTTTTCCCTGCCTTTCGTATGGCAGATCCGTTTGTGGTTTTCTCAATTTCAGCTGCTGTGGATAATGAGTGGACTTTGTTCTTGCTGCATTTCAAGACGAAGTGATTCAGGGCTGTTCATTACGGCTCATTTCCGGGCCACACTGTAGCCATTAAATTTCCGAGATACTATCTGAGAAATCACTGACATTATTCATACACCATGACTACAATGTTTTCCCCTCCTGCTGTTTGCCAGGCGTTAGCCCACCTGTCTGCAAAGGGAAATGGCTTTGGCATGATCAGAATCTTTATGGAAGGTCATGAACAAACAGTCTTTTGTCCTTTTCTGCCAAAAGCAGTTTCCCCTTTATCCGCAAGTAGCACTATCTAAAAAATGAATTGCTTCCTCTGAATCATAGAGAGCACTCGGAGATCAGCTGATTTTTGTATCCCAAAGGTGAAGTTATCTTGCTTCTGACTGTGCATGTCCCAGCAAATTTTGGTCGTGAGAACTGAAGCTACATTTACTTCAGAAAATAATTAGTAGTTACTTTACTATTTCCTGCTAATTATCTTAATGAAGCAGAGCACAATAATCAGAAAGATACCTGACAGCCAGGCAGCAAATTCTGAGAGTATGGAGGATCTTGGGTTTGTCTTCACAGTTTAGTTGGCACATGCAATAAAGAGGTAAATATTTCTGTATTAGGAGGTTTTTATATGTTTTAGTATTTATGTGCCTGTCCACATCCTGCTTTTCTGTTATTTCTAAAGTTGGAGGATTTAATCTTGCAAGCTTCTTACTCTGTGCAGGTCTGTTGATCTCGGTAGCTATTACATTTGGTAGCAAGTGCAAAATTGTTGCCCTGTTTCCTCAGCTAGGATGTGATCATGGTCTTTATGAAAATTTAAGCAACAGTCATACCTCTGAAGGGAAATGAGAGAAACACCAAATCAGTAACTAATGAAAGCATTATCACTGACTTGACTCGAGGATTGAAAGCTCAAATCTGTAAGGTACAGGTTCATGGAGTGATACAAAACCACACAGTCACTTGGTGGAAGGGAGGGAGGGAAGTAAAAGAAGGAAAAGCTGTTTTGCAAAATGCAGAACTACTGCTCAATTAGTACTCCCTTACATTTCTTTGAAGCATGGTTGAAAGGCAAAGCTTGAGGTAAAATCTCCACAATTTATTCCTGTATTTTGAGGCACGGGTTTACTGCATAGCCTCCTTTAAAACCCCAATGCAGTGATGAGCCTTCTGAACCTGTCAGACTGGGGCAGGCAGCAGCCCAGACCCACTCACATCAGGGGTTTGAAGAAAGGTAGGTGTTGGTATCCAACCATATTGCTTGGAGGGCTTGCAGGGAGGTAGTCCATCTTACCCTTGCCTACCCGTTTGCTCTGCCGGAGTCTGGATCCAGCTGTGGACATGTGCAACTGGTGTGGTCAGTCCAGGCCCTGTGCTTAAAGAGCCGTTGGATTAACAGCTGTGCTGACAGCCAGCAGCAAGCCTGGCACGCTGACCATGAGGAGGAAGGGCTTTGGAGGCTGGAGGAGATGGTCTAAGAAGCGCCAGGAGGGATTTTTAATTTTTTGTGTTCTGTTTTGTTGGTTTTTTTCCTGAATTTTCTATGTATCATTTGAAAAATGAGGGTGGCCTTATATTTGAAGTCACCTTCTATTTGGGCCAGTACGGTAGTTCTGGCTAAATCCATGGGAACGGCCGGAGTCTACAAGGATAAACCACAATGAGGTGGAGAAGAAAGCACTCAAAATTTCTTTTGGCAGAAATTGGTTAATTAAGTCTAACATTACACAAGACCTTAGCTTGGCCAGCTTACTATCTTTGTTAAATATGTGGCCTCCCAGGAGTAAATCTGGATGAAATGTCTCTAGTATTGTTTAACTCGTTTTTGTCAAAGGAAAAACACAAAAATTGTGCAATCACATTTATTGGACCAAGGAAATATATATGTTTGCATTTTCCCATGAAACTCTCTTTTTCAGAAAGCATAAAATTTATGGATAAAGCTGTTGGGTAGAGGTCCTTTATTGAAGAAAATGGCAGTATTTTCTTTGTTATGCCCCATTTTCCCCAAACTGGAACAGATTCAAATAGTAAAAGATGGGTGTGATGTTCTAGTGTTATTTTTTTGAGTACGTTGATACATGAAAAACAACAAGACCCTCTTCAGTGTCTTAAACAGCTGACTTTTGGCAAAGCTCACAAATTCTTCCTACTTTAGGTGCTGTTGCTAGACCTAGGGTAGGTAATATCTCTTCAGGTATTAATCAAATGACTGAAATAAATTTATTGAGCTCATAGCAGTATTTTATTACTGTAGAAAAATCTTTCATGGAGGGAGAGTTTCATTCTGGGAAGCCAGATGGGCTAAAAGTGTGTATGGAAAACCTCAGAAGATACAGGAGAACAGGCTTAGAGACAAGTGAATTTTCTTTTTGCTGCTATATTGCATACCTTCCATTTAGCACAAAGTAGACCAGTAGATTCAAGGCCTATACTTCCCAAACATAGGAATAAATTTATGAAAACACAGAAATACTTTACATTTAAAGGAAACTAGTGGTACAAGGGAAATTTAACAGCCTTTTTCTGTCACAAAATACAATTCTAGAGGTAATTTACAGAAATAACTGACATCTTCAAGTTCTTTTTTGCTTTTTAAATTCAGTCTATAAAAACTAGAGGCATGTTCAGTGTAAATAAACTAGAATAAGTGATTTTAAAATACTTTGTAGGCTTTTCAAGGTAAAAACTGTAAGGAAGAAAATATTATTAAGTCTGTCAGCTTAAAAGATTTGGGGCATAATTCCTCTGACCTTTCTTGTTCCTATAGCTATGCTAAGAGGCCAGAGAGCTGTCCTTATGTCAGCTGTGCATTTTTGTGGTATAAAGGAAAGTCTTGGGTTGTAGAATTTCAGTTCTCGGGTCTGTGGCAGTCACGTGTTTTCTCCCTCTGCACTCTTCATCTAATGGACTACTGGGCTGAGCACAGCATGTGAACACACACATTACATAGCTCTGAGTTGCTCTATGGGCCAGAAAAGCACAAACTTTGGTATGATTCTTATGAGCAGATGATGAGGAAGAAAGCAGTGCTACTGGTGAGGACTGTAAAGCTTTGATCATAGTGAGTAGCAGTTGAAGAAGCTGTGTAGATGTATCTGTATTGTTCATGGGCATCATCAATCCATTTCCCTTGCTATGAAGCTGCCCAAAGCCCTGGCCTGGGTTGTGCTTGATGTGACTCAGCTTGGGAGACTTACCTGTTGTAAGTTTTATGGTGGTGGTTTTTTTTTTTTTGGTTTGGTTTGGGGTTTTTTTTTTTTTTAAATCAACTTAAAGCTCAAAGTATTACAAAGAACGTTGAGTAAAACTGAATGCAGTGATAGAAGCAGAGAATTCCATATACAAATGAACAAACTGTTCTGGTAATACTCACTCTTGGTTGCAAATGTAAAGGTAATGAATGGCCACTAGAGTCTATATCCCATCTGGTTTTAGCAGTCAGTTTGGTTTTTTTTTCATTTTCCGAAATGCACTGGTATCTTAGAGATTATTTAGCTAGTTTTTACTTTGGCAATTAATTGAACCCTATAATTTTCTAGTATACATCTGTGGAGCTTTTTGAATTGTTATTGTGTTGTCACACTTAGGACAACAACTTGAGTTAAAGCCAAAGATAGCTTTGAATCATTTGGTACTATCAAGGTACTAATGAGCTCTGCAGACATTTCAAATACATTTTTTCCCTCTTCGGCCAGGTGTGGCTTAATCCAGTCTATTTTTCCCATAAGCAATATGATGGCCAATATATAACTTTCTCCTCATATTGCAAAGAATGTTTCCAAAAGGTTAAAGTCATGCTTTTTGCAACACAGAAAAGAGTTTGCCGATTTCTCTTTTCCTGATGTCAGATCACTATCCATTTCCACCTTGAAATTTGATGGCCTGACAACAAATATATTTTTCCTTTAAGTCTCAGATCATTAATTATACTGGTTTCTACATTCTGATTTATGTGCATGTGTTTCCTACCCTTAAAAACTATTTATGAATCAAAGTAAAAAAACCATTTCTACAGGGTTTGTACTCAAGGATCATTTTCCTAAATTCTAGCTGTGACAATTCAAACAAATCACATTCAGATTCCAAGGAAAGAAATTAAGGGTTTAATACTCTATTAAAACAATTGAAGTAATTTATGAATGAGTTTATCAGGAATTCATTCTTCTTGATTGATGGGCTAAGTGGAAGTGTGTAGGACATTAAAAGCATCTTGTAAGCTGCTTCTTAGAGAAGCTGTACGTGCTCTCCTCTTTATTTGTTTGCAGGCACATAGTTAAACTGTAAGATTTCTGGCTAGCAAAACCCTTGCACACATATCATGGGAGTTCTGTGCTTTGCTCCAGCTTGTCTTGGAAAGATCTCAGCCATGCTCTCCACCTGGCAGAAGGTTACAGGCTCAGCATTTGCCAGGGCTGATGTGGAAACTCGGATGGAGCCCCCATGGAGCTGTCCAGGTCACAGGCTGCAGGGAGTGCCACAGCCTGGCACTGGCAGTGAGTGCTGTTTGAGAACTGCTGCCTGCACTGTGAGCAGGTGGATGAGCTCTGCTGCGTGGCAAAGGAGAAAGTTGCAAGGTTGAGGAGCATCAGGGAGGCTGTAAAGGAGATAGACTGGTGGAGCCAGGCTCTGTCCTCCTTGAAACAGAAATGGGAGCACCCATCAGAAGGTAGATAGGATGAGGTGGCCCCTGTATCCTGCCCCTGTCAGATCAATGGCAGTAGTCTGGATGAGGAAAGTGAATGGAGGAGGCAAATCATGGTCAAGGCAGCAGTTGAACTTTTTCCCTGCCCACCTCACCTCCCCAGGTGCCACTGAAAAGCAGGAGTGACACTCTGGTCAAGAAAGATCTACCAAATGAGGATGTTTATATGTATGTATGTATATATTTGTATGTATACCATATACTGGTGTATGTTGATGGGCAACATATACCAGAGGTATGTCCACAGTCAGAAAGGCCTATTGCTTTTGTCATGACCACACCCACAAAAAAAAAAGGGAGTAGGTGACTCCTTCTTGAGAGGAACAGAGGGCCAAACATGCTGGGTAGACTCTCCTCATTGTTGTCTCTCTGGAGCCTGAGTTAAGTACATCACTAGGAAACTTCCTAGTTTGGTACAGTCCTTGGATACTACCCATTACTGATCTTCCATGTAGGTGGTGAGCATGCTGAGATTAGTAGTTGGAGAAGAATCAAAAGAGACTTTAGGACCTTTAGGGCTGGTGAGGGAATCTGGGGCACAAACTGTCTTCTCCCAGTGGCAAGCAGCAACACTAGATTGAACAGACCAATCCAGGCGGTTAATATATGTCTCTAGCTGGTGTCACCATATCAGATTTGGCTTTTTTGACAGTGGGATAGCCTATACAGCACCAGGCCTGCTGGCATCAAATGGGAGACACCTTTCTCAAAGGGGAAGAGAGTCTTTGCACAAGATTGTGAGGCTGATTGACAGGGCTTTAAGCTAGATGTGAATGGGAATGTATCTGGGCTTACTAGAGAGACATCTGGGTCTTATAGCCCAGATGTTGTGAGGCAGCATTTTAGAAAACCAGAAGGTCTTCCACCCCTCAAGGGCAAAAACTACATGTTCAACTCCCTCTCTGTAATGCTTATACACCAATCCATGCAGCATGGGGAATAAACAGGAGAAATTTAAGATCTGTGTTCGGTCACAAGGCCGTGATCTCATTGTAATTACTGAGTCATGATGGGACAGCTCACATGACTGGAATGTTGTCATGGACAGCTATGTACTTTTTAGGAAAGATAGACCAGCGAGGCGAGGCGGTGGAGTTGCTCTTTGTGTGCGAGAGCAAGTGGAATGCACTTAGCTCTACCCAGGGGGTGATGAAGAATGTGTTGAAAGCTTATGGGTGAGAATTAAGGGTCATGCAAATATGAGTGAAACTGTTGGGGGTGTCTATTACAGACCACCAAACCAGGGAGAGGATGTCAGTGAGGCCTTCTGCAGACAGCTGGAAGTAGCTTCAAGATCAAATGCCCAGGGTGCTCATGAGTGACTTCAGTCACCCTGATACTTGTTGGAAAGGCCACACAGTGAGGCATACTCAGTCTAGAAGACTCTTGCAATGCATTAATGATAAGTTTTTGACAGAGATGGTAGAAGAGCCAGTGAGGAGAGGTGTGCTGATGGACCTTGTATTAATGAGCAAAGAAGGTGTGGTTGGGGATGTGAAGGTTGGAGGCAGCCTTGGCAGGAACCATCATGACATGGTAGTTTAGTATCATATGATGAAGCAGCAGTGGAGGGCTAACTTTGACCTCTTCGAAAACCTATTTGAAGGAATCCCTAGTTCTAAGACTTTTTTTAGAAGCTAAGGGGGCCCAAGAGAGCTAGAAGATATTAAAACATTGCTTCCTCCAAGGTCAAGACAGGTGCATTCCTTTGAGTAAATTCATAATGTGGCAATGCTATGACATTTTTCTGGCAACTAATCCAATGGTCATGAAATTTGGAATTCAAATTTTCTTGTGGGGAAGCTTAAAGGTTTTGCTTCAGACTGAAGACATGAACCTCCACTGGATGTCTTGATATAAACATGTAATTCCTTAAAGCGTTCTATAAAAGTACCTCATGAAAGCAAACAGGACAACAAATCCTTTGATCTGCAGTAAAGAGGATGAGTGTCTGTTGGACATCTCACCCAAGATTTTTCCTTTAGTTCTGTCATTTAAAGTGTTAAATGTAACAGACAAGTGTCTTTCATTCCTTCTCTACCACCTAAGGTACCCATCCACAATTGCAAATCCTTTGTTAAAAGGATTGCCCATACAAGTCAGTATCTTCAGAATACTGAAAATCTTAAGTACTTCCATATTTCATCAAGAAACATCTTTTTTAATCAACTACCTGTCTTGAATGAAAGGAATTCCCACCAAAGGAAAAATAAATTCACATTATGATTATTTTTTGTTATTGCCATGATTTGTATTTTTTTCCACAGATGCAAAGTTCATGTCTTAGAATCCAAGGTGAGATGTTTTTCTGTAGTTCTGATTCCTATTGTCAGTGATAATTGCACTGACAATGGACTAGCCTGCCCTTTCTTTGGGTGGGGAGACATATTTGTGTTTCACTAGAAATGTTTGGTTAACAGAAGCACAAGAAACTAAACCACAAAATCCAAAAAGGGAAGTTTAAATGTATTTTTTATAGGAGCGGATCTGTAATAAAAACAATAAAATCCAGTGTTTAAGCTTTATAGAAATAATTTAATGACCAGCTGCAGCAATAAACACCTTTCCGTTTTGATTGGGTCTTAACTCCTCCATCCAGTGATTAATTGCTCCATGAAAGACAAACACATTACATTATACCTTAAGTATAACATCCTGTTTTAAAGATTGCCCTACTATGGTTTAAATGTTTTTGAACCTGTTCAGACTTTAAAAGGGTATTTTGAGGATCCTCCATTTATAATTGCTTCTTGCATCTATTCAGGACCATGGCAATAACTGGCCAGTATTTCCTTTCTCATATTCAGCTTTGGCCTTTCCTGTATTTGTATTCCATTTAGATACAGTACTGTAATATTGTGGTGTCATGACTTGTTTTCATTGGAAACACCATGGAAAGTACAGGATGAAGACTGTTTTTTATTTAAATTGTGGGGAAAATTAGAACTTTATTAAAACTCTGTAACTGGTTCCTATGCAGGATGGAGCATGTATTAATGTATTATTATTAAAGCCATACTTATTGCAGATAGCACATCAGCCACTAAGAGGATGATTTCTTGGATATAAACTAGATTATATCTGGTGATCTAAGAGGGAAATAATTTTAATAAAAATCTCTAATTCATCCACTCCCTTTCTTACAAAATTAGTCTTCCTTTCTTGAGGAAGCCTGAAAAAGGGACTTGCATATGACACTAACATCAAGAAATCTCTGCCACAGTAAAGGTTCTATCTGTATCAGAAGTATGAATGTCATTTTTTTAACTCCATTTTATTTCACTTTGTGTTGTGACCTCCATTGGAGGGTGTTACCTTGAGTTTTGTTACAGAGTTGCATAAGGGTTGAGGTTGGAAGGGACCACTCTTGTGCTCAGACAGGGTCACCTAGAGCTGGTTTCCCAGGATAATAGTATGTCCAGCTGGCTTTTCTTTCAATGTGTCAAGATGGCAAATTCCAAAACCTCTTCCAGTGCTTAGTCACCCTCACAGTAAAAGTTTTTTTTTTCCTGTCACTGGGCACCACTGAAAAGACCCTGCCTCTCTCTCCTTTACACTCTTTCTTCAGGTATTTGTATACTTTGATAAAATTGCCTACAAGACATCTTTTCTCCAGGCTAAACAGTTGCAGCACTCAGCCTCTTCTCATAGGAGAGGTACTCCAGTCCTTTAATCATTTTTATGATACTTTCTTGGACTATCTCTAGCAGCTCCTTATCAAGCTTGTACAGGAGATTTTATTTTATTTTGGATTAAAACCTTTGTTCTGGGATGATGCCTTTTATGAAAATATCAGCACAATCTAGCAGAGTCCAGCTGGTGATCTGTAGCTAGCAGTGTTCCCCAGGAGTCAGTTCTGGGTCCAGTCTTATACAACATCTTCATCAATGACCTGGATGAAGAGACAGAGGCACCCTCAGCAAGTTTGCTGATGGTATGAAACTGGGAGGAGTGAATGAAAGCTGTGCTGCCATCCAGTGAGACTGAGAGCTGGGCAAAGGGGAACCAAGTGGAGTTCAACAAGGGCAAATGTAGATTTCATATCACTCTGTGATTCTTCCTTTAGTTGTTTCTCTGATGAGCCCTTCCAGAGAAACAATAGATTCTTGAATGGGAACAGGGGCAGAGGCAAGTTCAGGACTGTTTCTTCCTTTTAGTCATATGTGGCACTGAATACTGTTGATGTGTCAATGGTTAACACACATTCCTTTGCTATAAGGTGATACTCTTTTCTTGCTGTGTTTTCCCATAGCCACCTGAGAGTGAGTGGAACTTGATAGAAATATTTAGGAAAAAATGAAGCACTAATATCAAGATCCAGAGCACCTGGGTGCCAGCATCCTATGGGAAGGGAAATTGTAAAGACCTCTAAAGAAATCTTGAGCTTAAGGCTAGTGTTTGGACACCATCCAGTCCACGGAAGCTGGATATACTCACCTTGGCCACTGGGAGAAATAGGTCAGGCTGAGGTAAATCTCTCATTTCATGATCTGAAAGGAAAGACTTAATGATCCTAAGCACAAGTTTTTTAGAGCCAAATATCTAGATCTGCTAGGCTGAATAATTTTTATCATTGGACTTAAATGTGTAAATTTACAGTCAGCACTCCCTGACATGGTGTAATTTGGCTGCTTTATTGGAAGAGCCAAATAGGCAATACAAATGTGAATTAAGGTGTGTGATTAAAGTGGTCATTTAGATATTCAAAGAGGAAAGCCTCAGTCAAACATTAAATGATGTTAAAGACAATGTGCCAAAGTGTTTCTTGTGATTCTCCTGGACTTGGTGACATATCTGGCCTAATTTGACTCAAGCAGTACAATAGCAAACTACTCAGTTTTAGTGCTTCTCAAGGGAATAGCTGTCAGATATTCAGCTACTTCTTAAAAGAACAAACTCCTTGTTGTTAACAGATGTTTATTGGTTCCCATCACAAGTGCAACATAATTTGGGATTTATGAAATAGGGGGTGCAATGTGAAACATTCAGGTAAAGCAGTAGAAAAATGTAGTTTAAATATAAATTTCATAGGAAAACAATCAGAAATACAGTGCAGC
The DNA here is from genome assembly GCA_024611195.1 of Ceyx melanurus. Lineage (NCBI taxonomy): Eukaryota > Metazoa > Chordata > Aves > Coraciiformes > Alcedinidae > Ceyx > Ceyx melanurus. Next base: position 49,907 of record JANHGL010016724.1, read on the forward strand.
TGATGAAAATTCAACAAGGGGAAATTATATTGAAGTCATAAACAAAAATAATGTGAAGTCAATATAAAATAAAAAAAATCTGTTCTTTCCAGTTTTCCTTTTTTGGTTGTTTGTTTAGATATTCTTTAGGTCACATTTTTACACTTGATTTGGGAGATGAAATAGAAAAATGTTATAACTATTTATTATAGTTATTTCCAACTTTTACTTTCAATTACTGTATGTTGTCTGTAGATATTGTTATTTTTCTTTATTTTCCATAATGATGAAAAACAATAAAGCTAGTCTGAAATTGTGTATGTGCAGTATCAAACATATGAACTTTATCATCCAAATTCATGTAGTTAGAAATCAACAAGACATGCATGAGAGGGCATGTACAGCAAGTGGCACTTCATGTGTTTCATTCACTCATGGCCTTATTTAGCTCTTGGTGTCCGAGGTATGGAATAGTGTGTCTGTGCACACAGTGTACCATTCAGAGAGCAATTCACTGAGTTTTGATAGACATTTGGATTGCCAGTTGCACAAATAATCCTGCAGGATACATTATCCTCTGGCAAAGAAATGGTTAAAATTGTTTTTTTTATGCTCTGGTTTGCTCATTGTTAAAGTTCATGTCTTAGATCCTAGACCTTTGGAAACATAATTTGTCTTGCAGACTCTTTCTTGAAATTGTTTTCTGTTTAAGTTTGTTTGAGTCTTATATCCTTCCCATTTCTATGTGGTCATGATGTTACAAATCAGCTAGTTTGTTTTTTTTTTTAAGAAGATATAATTGAGGCCTGTTTTAGAATTTCAGTCTTAGTGGTCTTAGATTAAGAAGTGCATGTTCATGTATGCCATTAGTGTCTGGATGCTTGTTATGATTCTTTTCTTCAGTGCTAGTTGTGTTTTTTTGCCTGATATTCTTCGTACAGGATATCAAGAGCTATAGATTGTTGTAAAAATGTTTTTTTTAAGTTGAGTATTTCAGTAGTTCTAAATACTATAGACATATCTCAGTTTGCAGCCATTGGTTATTTCTGTATGAGGTGATGGTGGAATAATTCACTTAATAGTATGTGATAAGATGCAAAAATAATTGTAGCTTTTTGAGCCAATGTGGAAAAACTACTGAAAAGAAATATGCATCACATAAAATAATTAAGTAGAACACAGAAAGGATGAAAATATAAATTAGGAGCAATTCAGAAAGCTTTCAGAATGACTTCTGTTTGTCCATTTCAATATCAGCGAACACAATATATAATGTAAATGTGACAGGCCTGAATGTGAGCCAGCCAGTTGCCTACCCCAAAGCAGCTGGTGAAGGACTAGACCAGTTGCTGATTTTTCCCAGGAATTCTCAGGAGGCTAAGAAGAAGAAGAAAAAAAAAAATCATCTTGAAGTCCCCAGCTTCTGGGGAAGTTTGAGGGGCAGAAAAAAACCCCACATACCTGAAGATGATTTCTGACTTTGTCCAGGACTGTGGGTGTCCTTTTCCCTCGGCTATTTATTTACATTCAGTAAACTCAGATGTAGCCTAGGATGCGGGCCAGTTACTGCTGTATTGGAGAATAGTATTAGTCCATCTGATGGTTTAGAGGAAGACAACCCCCCTCTCCCCTTCCATTCCCTTCACAGCGCACCTGGCCAGTTGTGCAACGCTAACCAATGAACAGCTGCTAACAATGAGGAAATTGTGCTCATAAGAAGTAGCTCAGGATCTGATCGTTATTCTCTGGAGAGAAATTGAAGCACTAGGGACTTGTTTTTTGCCAGGATGCTTTTTCTTTTCTTTTTTTTTTTTTTTCCCCCTACTTGAAAAAGTTGTCTCTGTGTTGAATTAAACACTTTTATCTTCTCTGTTTATGACTCTGTGGAGCTGGTTTCTTTAGAGGGACTCCATTTCCCCATCATTTCCTCTTCACCTCCCCCTTTTCCCTCTCCTGCTGCCGCTCCCTCCTCCTTCCTCACCCCCCACCCTGCTCCATCTGGGAGGATTAAGGATTTTACAGCTGAGAAATGGCCAGGCATTGAAATAGCTATTTATAGTATGATTGGTAACTTTTACTGGCAGGAATGTTTGTCTGTATTGATGTTATCAATACATGCGTAGGTGAGTATGCAGATGTGAATTAGCATATGGGGTGCATCTTGCAGAGACTGTGTGCATGTAGCAAGTACCTAGTGTATCCTCTGAAGACATTCCTATTTACTGAGTGTCCTTCCTTCAAGCATATTGTAGCACTTAAAAAAAAACCCTATCTAAACCACCAAAAAACACAACACAAAACTAAACAGGATATGAAAATTTGGTGCCAAAGAGTCAAGTCTTTAGGCACGATTGAAAGTTAGCTAATAACATAAAGAGCTCCCATATATGAAGTCTGTTCTTTAGGCTTGATAAGCAGAAACATCTAAACTCTGATGTTGTTCTAAGTTGAGAAAGATTGCCATGCCATCCTTCACAGCCTGAGTTAGGCATATGCCTCTGAGAGAGCAGGCACAGAAGTTCATATATGTAATGAATGTAGTGAATCTTCTTTTGTAGCTACAAAAATCTTGCATTGACTCATGCCTTCAGTCTGGTAAATCCTTTAGGTATAAACAAACTCAATTCAGAGTGGTTAGACAGGAGTTTCAGAAGAAGCAGTACTTATACTGCTCTAAGTTGCCTTTTTTTGTGTGTGTTTTTAACAGCTTCAGTTGATTCAGATGGTATCAAGGGACATAGAGCAAACACTGTTAATTCATAAACTCATTATTTTAGTACATGATTCTGTATAGACCTTCCTGTTTGATCATGAGAATACTCCAACTGGAATACTCTGTCACAGTTTTATTTCTCATGTTAAAAAAAAAATCCTACCAACTCATTACACTTCCATACTGGCATAAGAAAGCTAAAACTGTTTCTGGCTTGCAAGTATGTCTGTTGTAATACAAACAAATGTGTATGCTGTTCTGTATGAAAATATACAAAAAAAGATCATCTTCAAAAATCTGCTATAGTTGAAAGTTTTCATAAGTGGATAGAAAACAAGTGCTCAGTAGCAGGCATGATTCATCAATCTATTTAGCAGTGGTCATGGTATTTAGTAGAAAATCTACTAGAATTGCTTTATGTACAACTCATTTTCTTTGTTCTTCATCTTGACATAGCTTACAGACCTCATCCAACAGAAAGCTGAAAAAAAAATGAAGTAAAATTACTTCTCTCATTACTTCCTCATTGTAGAATCAGGTAAGAGTACTTGGACTCATGCTTTGAATCCAGTCACAGGGGCACCATTAAATGGAAGTCAGCTGTGTGGGCAGTATTTGACTGAAGGCCTTGATGTGCTTACAGGCTGGATTTCAGTGAATTTGTTTGTTCCTATGGCTTGTGAACCTGCAGATATCCAGACCTGAAATAACTGTGGAAACTTTACTCAGAAACTTGCACTGAATCTGATGTTAGTCACAATTGTGTCCATAATTAGTTATAATTATGGCCACCAGATTACAATATCTGCAAATGTTCCTTACAAAACTCAGACTTTCATGGAACACCTCCAGCTGTCTTCAGAATTGGAATTCCTGAGCGGATAGCAGAATCCATAAGTATCTTACTGTGACCAAGGAAGCAAGAACTAAAACCTTCAAACAAGCATCCTAAGCCTATCTCTGTTGACGTGGTTTGGGCCAATCAGAGAGAAAGCATGTGAAGCCTTGAGGAAGTTCTGGCCTACCACATAGCTGATGAAAAGTAATGAAGACCATCTGGCCATCATAATAACTGAAATCATCTATGCCAGCTTCAGGGAAGCCAACATTCCATCATTCCTAAGCATGCAATAGTGTAGCCAGTTGGGAAAAACATACATTTCATGCCGATGCCCTCATAAATTATACCCCTGCTTCTTCCTATCTTGTGTTCTGTCTTTTTGTTTTAGCAAGATCACAGAGTAGCTGATGGCAACTCATTCTCTGTAGTACCTTGATTCTCTTAGAACATGTATATCATGAGGTGACAGAAATGATGTAAGCTCCAGATGAAATACAAATGTTCAAGTTCTTGTTGGTAGATTTCACTACAGCCTTTGACAGATTTAAATACATAATGCATGTACAGCCTATGCAAGATAGAAGTACAACGTAAACTCATTCCTTTGGGAGGTATAACATAGCATTTCAAAGGCTATGCCCTTTACCTCACCTGGATATCTTTTTTCCTCTTTGTTATCCAGGACTTCCTAGAACAGCTGAGCTCCACATAAATGGTTCTGTACAGTTCAAGCTTGCAATGGGAGTTAGACACAATGTATTTTCATTTAAATATTATTTACAATTCATACATATTATCATTAATAATGATTTAAAGACATTTTAGAAATTCCAGACTAGGTTATTCCATTGGTTATAAAGGTGCACATCTAGTCCAACTCCACTGAGATAGTTAGAAATACTTTGGAATTCTTCAGTCCAAATTCAGTTTGCAAATACCACAGGGGCAAATGCAGCTGTTATTTTTATACTGATAATGCTAGTACATTATATGACCTTATCTGTTTCCTGATATATATATATTTTTTTTCCAAAAAGGATTTTATATTCCTATTTTTTTTTTCCTAGTCCCAGCAGAGCAAAAAACATTTTAATGAAAAAGGGAGAAAGTAGCTGTGACAGACTTTAGTAAGAGATGTTTCTCACAAAATAAACCACTGTTTAAACAAGATTTAGGCACTTTTGGAGGAATGACATGGTTAGCATTCATGCTGAAAGATTAATTTGAGGATAGTCATTATCTGATAAGCATAGGCTAATTTTAGAAGTTTTCTGCATGGAGAATGGCAATAATTTAGCCTTATCAAAGAGCAGTCAGCTCTCCCTTTGCATGTCATGATTCTCTTGTTGATGTGGTGTTTTCCAGTTACGAACCATCCTTTCGTCTTCAGCATTCCCACTTGCAAATTTTTGTACTTCTTGATTTGTTCCTACTGCTGTTCATTTGCTGTACTAGTCTTTCTGATCTTAATTTTCTCAAGGGCTCTTATTAAATATATATTAGGGTTGGGCATATTTTATTATGCCCTATAAAGGCACCTTTGCATATGCAAGCTCACGAGTCATCGTTGTTCATGCAGTTAGACCCACTCAAGTCAAGGGGACCACTTATATCAATAGAGGCATGCAAAATCAACCCTCAAACATCCCAAGGTATGAAATTTAATCTTGTTAGCACAAATCTGTTTTGGGACTTTATGAGAGAACCTCCGTGCATCTGTTTAATCCCTGGAGGTTTTACATCATTTCTCTGAATTAAGTTAATATGATCCACACTTCCCCTCCCCCTGCCCCCCACTTCTTTTGAATCATGGGAGAGTTTAGGATTTTACTTATGATGCATTTAAAAGATCAATCCACAGTAAATCTCCTGAAAGGAGTATGTTGTACAGTATATTTCAGAGTATTTGGGAAAATAAAAAAAAAACCCACAACTATTTGGGTATCATTATTAGAACAACCTGGTAAAGTGGTATTTTCCAGAAATGGATGACTTTCAAAAAGAAACAGTAACACTGCACTTCCTTGGAAAGAGCTGTAGTCTTGCAGCTCAGAACTTTTGTTCCTTCAGTTGAGGACTTGCTTTCACCATTCCTCAGTTATAATAAATTATTGAGGTAGACTTTTTAATATTACCATGGCTTTGAGAAGTTTTGGGCTTTGTGGAAGATGGCAGATCTCAAAGTAGGATGTTTATTTAGGCAGCAGTTTTGAAAACCTAAACTGTACAGATTACCTTCTCAATATGAGTGTAGGCACTTCAGTAACTGCTGAGTTTATTAGAGAGCTGAATACTTGGAGATCCATGATCCCTGAAAAGTTCAGACTGTGGAGAAATTAGGGTAAAAGTCTTTGTCTTCATTTAAAGCAATTTGAAATAAGTGTAGTTAAAGATGTACCATTTAGTTTACTTGGAGCAATGCAACTTCTGGGATTGATGTGAGGGGCTGACTTCTAGCCCTGTTGATGTTTAAGGTAAAATGTCTATTGAATTTTTACTCAATGGACTTTATTTTTAGTCACTTGAAGTTTGCATCATTTTAAAATGAGGTTAAGTAAAACACTTGTCTAAAATAAGTATTACCTTGCAGTATTGGGAACAAAGTACAGCTTTGTTTTGTTACTGTATCAGAACTAAAGGTGAAAAATAACTTGTCTGTCTTATTCCATAGTCCAACCTAGCAACATAAATAGATGTTAAACTGGTGTTTATGTATGCATGCCATATTCTTATCAGTGATCTAGCAATACTTTTTGTAAAGAAGATGGTGTATTCTGTATACAAACCAAATGTATCCATATGACTACTTAAAAGCAGTGCAAAAATAATCATCCAAAAACTGCCCCACCACAAAAAAAATACCCTTCTGAAATGCTTTGAGAGTCTGTAGAGCAATACTCATGTCACAATTAATTATTTTTTTTTTAGTCAGGTACAGCAGAAAAAACCACCACACTGCTAATCAAAGGCTTAAAATCCTTTTTTATTAAGACAAAATTGCTGGTATTGGTGGAAAGATAGAATACCTGAAGTTTATACTAAATTTTATCATCAAGTGATACAATCATGCACTCACAATCTCTTTTGTCACTGCAAACAATCAGGATTCACCCTATTACTACTTGAGGTCCATTTCAGCCCAGCATTTGCTCTGCATTTTAATTTGGGTGCAGGTTAAGGAATGAGCTATCACTGAGCAGGTTTGAGATACCGATCTGGCAACAGTTTACCTCATTTCTCATTATTCTCCTGTCATTTTGTTATGATGTGTTTTTAAGAACATCCAGCTTTTATTTGCAGGAAAACCATTTCCTCATGCAAAGAAGAACATGCAGACCTGATTTATTTCTCATTTCAGCTGCAAATCTGTTGACTTTTACTTAGAAGAGTTAATGTCTGGTTTGTTGGGTTTTTTTTTCCACCTATCTGTACTATAGGCCAGACTGTGACTGGCATTCACAGCAGCACAGAAGAATGAAGGGAGGGCTGGAAGAGAGAAGAGAGTTTTGTTCATTTTTAACACCATGTATGGGATCCAGCTGTTAAGTTTAGACCTTGCAGCTCAGGCATACCCCTTTGGAGGGAAGTATTCACTGTACTTTCCTGTTCCTTTTAATGCAAGAAATGTCTGTCATTCTCCATTTAACCAAACAATAATATGTACAGTGGTTACTTATTGTAGCAGAGGATCAGGTTTAATCATGTAGAAGTCCCTTCCCTCTGTTCTGTTGAAAAGCCCTTTTTTTTTTTTTTTTATTTGACTAAGATAGTGAGGTGCTCAAAAAACTCTTCTGCTTTCTATAACCAACATTCTCCCCTACTGAAATATTCACTGCTTTTACATGATGTAGTGAGCACTCTTGCTTGTTCTCTCTTCTTTAAGCCTCCATCAGATGTTCTGGTTTTAGGCTTCTTAGGTTTCACAGTGGGAGAGTGGGTTCTTGAGGGCTCATTCCCAGATGCAGACTTTTTGACCATAAAATTCTTGTGCTCACTGGTGGCTGTTGGTATTTTTCAGGGAAATGGAAAAGTGTTCTCAATTAATTCCTCATGAGCAAAGTTTGTGCAACAGGGGTTACCACCAGCGCATATCCATCTATTGGACTTTCCAGTAGTAGTAACTCATCTTTAGAAATGGTCTTTGCAGGGAAAAATGGAATCACTTTTAAAGGAGATCATAGGGAATTTTGCACTGCATAATGTTGTTAATCAAGGATTCTGATTATTATTTTTTTTCTGGAGGACACTGAGTTTTTACCTTTTTTTTTTTTTTTAAGCCTATAATTGCATAACGTCTGTGTCTGTAAATGTTGTGGTTTGCTTAATATGTTCAAGTTTCCTATTTGGTTTTTGGGATTACATGACTTTCTAGCGCTTGAATTGCACAGAAACTTTTACTGGGGTACCAATGTTAAATCATTGATCTAAAGACCATGTTGTACAGTATGACTGTTTTAACTGTATGGGCAGAGCAAGCAAGTAGTGTAAAAATCTTCTGTTAACTAATAGAGACATTAAAGCTCTAGCTGTGCTATATTTCTCTTGGTCTTTAGACACTGGAAGCTTATTTATGTGGGCTGTGCCTGAAGGGTAAGACAATGGAGCTGAAGTGGATACAAGAAGGGAGTAAATTTTATTTTATTTTATTTTTTTACCCTGTGGTCTCCTTGTATTAACAATGTGATGTTGAAGTTTCAGACGGTACTGCTTAAAGATGCTACAAGTGGTTGTAGGAGACCAAATGAAGCAGCAGCAGGTCAGTCAGTGATACAGCCAGAACATGTATTACCACAGCATTTAAGTCTTCAATAAATATCCATGGAAACTTGGGAAAACAAACTGGGTCTTGTCATCTCAGATGTCAAGATAGATGACTTCTGCATTATCTGGTGTAAGGCAGCTCTATACTGTTCACACTATCCAGGCTAGGCTTTGTGAAGGGCTCTGGTTCCCATCTGCAATATGGATTTGCCCACAGTTTGTAGCTTCAGGTGAGTAAATGCTGAGTCTCTTCAGTATGCAGGGTTTATTGCTTGGGTTCTTACATGGATATATTTCCCACTGTTCCCCAAAACTCTTCAAAAGTGGAAACTTTTCTGGATTATCTGTTTCAAAGAATGGGCTGAAATTCCTTTCCTAGCTATTGTTTACTTCTTGGAGAAAAGTTTGGTTTCCAGCTGTTGGGAATGCTGTACTTGCCATAAAGATAATCTGAGTGGATAGAATTAGTTTCTACAAGTCTTTTTAGAAATGTAAACATGCAGAAAGGAAGGAAGCAAATCTATTTCTATGACAAAAGAATTAAGTCAAATGTCTGCTAACATTTTATAGCAATGGGATTTGTTACACCTTTGAATTTTCATGCTTTCAAGTCTCCTTAGTGTTTGAACCTGACTAGATTTCTTATGTTTCTACACTGAATAATACTTTATCTTCTTTTTTTTTTAAGAGATAAACCTGAACCAAGGCTGTAAATTATACCATTTCCTAGATGTGTTTTTTTAGAAACCAAATCTCAACCTGAATTTTATAGATAATCTTATCTTCTAAAGTTGGACTGTTTGTGCAATACCTGGATTTTATTTTATTTTTAGTTGTCTCCTGTAGACTGTCAAATATAATAACTTTTTTGCTGCTCTCTTTGTTGTTATACTTCTGATTTCTATATGTTAAGGACACTGGGATTTAGTCCCAGTTTCAGTAAAACAAAAGAAAATTGCTGAGGGTTGAAATGCAGTGGGTGACAGATCTGGATCCCAGTAAGCCATTTTTTTATTTTCAGAAGTATTTACTTCAGTGCTAGTGGGGAAGTGTGGTAGCTCTGTGGATTTTGGGGGAGCTTCTGAAATTGGCCCTTGCTTTGGCAGAGGAACACACATGAGATGAGTTTGAGAACAAGCAATAAACAGATGTGGAATGTGCTACTAGGTATGGCAAAATCTCAGAGTATTTTTCCAGAATCTGACAGGAGGCAGGCAGGCTCCATTCCATTAGTTTTTTGGCTTTCCTGATTGATATATCTCATTTAGGATAAATTTTATACTAAGAGTTATGTCCACTCGGACACTCTGACCTTCAGGATTATGTAAGAGTTGTTTGCACCTGTTGTTTTAGCCAATATAGCACCATCTTACCTACACAGGTCTCCCTCCTGCAGCCACCTGATGTGCCAGCTCAGTGGGTCTCCACCCCAGAGACAGAACACGGGTCTTGTGGTCGTAACCATCTCACCCTTTCTCCTAAAGCATGATAAATTATCTGTATTCATGTCTTATGGCTATTATGCCCCAGGGCAGGCACAGAGTTATCTGCAGCCTTTGCTGGGCTGGATCCCCACCCATCCCATCTACCTGGGGTGTACAACTGCTTTGGGATTGTGATTTCAAAGGCTGCTCTGGATAATCGAGTAACACAAACTAAATTCTGACCCCCAGCTTTCCCTGTGTAGTATCTTCATCAGCCAAAAAGCAACATATAATGTAAAATCTTCAAGTCAATCTTTAAAATCACATTTCTCACTCCACCCCCTGTTGTGTTCCTTAAGATAGGGAGCATAGGGAATTACACCTAACAGGGTAAAGCTGAAAACTCAGCTTTACTTCTTTCCTGCCACTGAGAAGTAAAAGCACAAACAGTGACATTCTGTTCAATAGCTACGAACTCTTTTGACACCTTTATTTCAAGAAAGACTGCAGAAAAAAGTAAAGCATCTCACAAGTCATTCAACATCCTGAATTTGTAACAAAATTTGGAATGAAGTCTTACTCTTTAAAGGCTTCCTTTTTATAGCTTTTTTTTTTTTTTAGGATTCAATATTGTGATATTTCAAAGACATTTAAATACACAGGCAAGCTTTTGTATTGGCACGAAAGTACAATAAAAATCATCATACCTTGGCAAATAGATGAGTGTTAGATTACATAGAGGTAGGAATTTGCTATTCAGAGGCATTCAGAACTTTTAATATTAATGTTTACCAGTGGATGTTCTGTTATCAAGGATTCAAATTACAGCAGTCTTTCTTTTCACATTGTAATATGGGACTGAGCTGAAAATGATATAGAATTTAAAATAAATTTATTTTGGTCTGCTTCAGCCTCCTAATTATAAACTGCTTTATGATCATTAACTTTTTTTCTGTGTGGTCGCCACAAAGCTGCATATACAGAATAATTTTAGAACGCTGTGTGCTCACCTTTCAGGGTATGGATGTTATTTAACTTATTAATGTACTGTGATACTGGCAGTGTCTGGAATCATAGATCTGTGACAGCTTGAGGCTTGGCCCTTTGGATTGTCTGTAAGAGGCCAAGAGCTGAAAACTCATTGTCATATAAATATGCCAATATAAAAAGCATCGAACGTTTATTTCCTGGCTAATTTTGTAAGAGCCAAGTATATAAATGTAGCTACATCCCTCTTTCCTGAGGTCAGTTATTGGCTAAAGTCTTCAGTGTCTTCAAGAGATGGCTGATCTTTTTTAAGACAAGCTTTAAATATCACTGCTTCTTGCTGTGAAACACTTACTAATATACTCATCACTGCATTAGTCTTTGGGGAACTATTCATATGGGGGTTATTTAAGCAGTGTCGAATTTTCATGAATAATGCATGTATTCATTTTGAATGGAAGGTGCTCTCTGGCAAGACTCCCAAAGCACAAAACATGTCAAAACTATCTTCTTTTATTTGCCGAGTCCCCCAGAATCAGTGTTTAGAAGCATGGCTTTGTTACTCCCTCGTACATTGTATGTTCTTGTGGTCCTTGGCTGGGCAAAAATATCAGTTAAGTGAGCAAGTTGTACAAGGATATCATCAAAGCATGGGGAGAACCAAGCGAGTGTTCAAACAAGAAGAGCTGTACTCTGGGCAAAATTCAAATACTACATCAGCTGTATTCCTCTGGAGGCCAATAAATGTCATTTAAAAATGAATTGGTATTTGACACTTTTGGGAGTTGTCCTCTCTCTAAGTATATTCCAGCGTAGTGTGACCATTTAGGGCTATTTTCATGTATGAATATGTTTGGCATTTGAAAAATAACTTTTATATTTCTGGGGGTATTTATTAACGTTGCTTTGAGATTCATATCTGATATTAAATTGGGAAGCCATCTTAGATGATTTTTTCAAACTGAGTTGCAAAACGACTGCAAATGATGCTTTTTCACATTCTTGCCCAGGGCACAGATTATTCCTGTCACCATATCTTTTGACAGAAAAGGAACAGCAAGTCAGCCACTTGCTTATGTTGTAAGTCAGCCACTTGCTTATGTTGTGAGAAAAGAACACTTGCAGTATTTCCTTGCATTTCTCTGGTTGCAGAAAGAAATAAGTCCTCTCTTGTTCAATGAAATTTGACTGCTATTGCAACTTCTAAAATTTCCAAAATAAAATGCTTCTGGAGTTTTTCTGAGCAAAACAGTGCTTTGGTGGATTTTGAAAGGATGCAGTAATTTGTTCAAATTTCACAAGAAAAAGACCATGTGCATTTTCCTGTAATTCAGAACAACTTCTTCCCAAATAACTGCAGTTGCTTTGCCAGATGAAATCTTCATTGGCCAGTTGTGCTTAAAAGGCAACACCTGGGAATGAGGCTTATCTATCTAGAAAGTCAGCAGCTCTGTTCCATGTATTTATTTCAGAAAGACCTTTTCTCTTTGGCTCCATTGTTAAATGTCTTCCTTTTTTTCCAGCAGTGTTGCTTGCCTGTGGTTTCTCTGCTGAATTTCTTTCACTTGATTTCAAGCTCTTAGTCTGCAAGTTGATGATCCATGTTGAGACATCTTCATGCCCTAGCTTTTCATTAAGAAACAGAACAAAAATATAAAAAGAAAGTAACTAGTATCTGCCACATTACAAGTTATACAATTTTGTTTCACATTTTCCTTCTCATGGTCCTGTCTCCCAGGACTTCAGGATCATGCTCCTTACCCTTTTTATTTACTCTTTACTCCATATATTGCCTACACAATTATTTTTTTCCTTATATACATATCCTTGTATACATGAGCCTTTTCTTGTTTAAAGCAACGGTGGCCATTTTTTGCTCCGAATTGACATCTCAGCACTGGCAATGTCTGCTCTTCTCAGCCTGCTTGAAAGGGTTTGGGGTTTTTTTGTGTGTCTTGCATGAAGTCAGAAACAGTTCTTTTGATACTTGATGCCATAGATTACTGACAGCCCAGTTTTGCTTTACTTTCTGATGTTGTGTAACACTATACTGCTCAAAAAATTCTGTTTAAAATAACGTGACTACTTAGCATGGATCCTGTAGCTCGTAGCTGTGCTAAGTAGTATTCTGTTTCACAAGTGGTCCCTTTGAAGTCAGTTGAGTTACACATGCTTACATCATGTCTGAACTTGGTCCACTGTGTTTACAACATGCATTTTTGATATTGCACAGTGGGTGTACATAACTTCTAAAATAATAAAATCTTTATTACTTTTGAGAAGTGTGCACATTAAAGAACAGATTTTAATTTACATCAAGGCTCCTTACACTCCTCTGGCTATGCAAAAGGCCTCAAAACTAGTAGAAATCCACTATAGACCAGCTGAAATTCCTTTTTCACAGCCAATGTAGTGTAAAATGGTACTGCATGTAAACCAAAATGGAGCCCTTCCCAAAAGGGATTTTTTAATTTCAAGGTAATATTTTCACAGTTTTGTTTTGTTTTCCTGTTGTAAAAAATGCAATAGAATTAATCACTCCAACTTTCTGCTTATTTTTAATGTACAGTAAATCCTTTATGATGACCTATTCATCTTTTGTATCCCCGTGAGTTTAAAATCAAATGTTGTTTTCTTTTTTTTCTGGTTACCTGTATAGCCATGCTGCCATAAACAGCAAAAAGACTGCTTATTCCTTGAATTACCCTTAAGAAATAAAAGGAAAAAGGATTAGTCCACATATGTCATGTCAATCGGAATCTGTTTTGTTTGGGTTCCTAGTTTGGGAAAGAAAAGTAATGCAGAAAAACAAAGTTTTTAAGAATATGGAGGTGGTCTTTCATGTCTAAAGCTTCTTATATCTATTATTCTTTGGTTTTAAGCTTTGTTTCTGGTCCTGTTTTATGCAGACACGTAAAATAGGCACTGAAGTGGCTATGAAAATAATTTACCAAAGCTTCAGCTTCTGCAGATTAAATAATAAACAGCTCCAAGTAGTAAATACATTCACTTTTTCCTGGTAAAGAAGTATTGCTTTGGTACAATGATCTTGTATTTGAAACGCTGGACAAGACCTTTGGTGATCTGCATCTGTTTCTCAACCGCAGCAAATTGGTGGCTTCACTCTTGGTAGTTCACTTAGTCTCTGTGCACCAGTCTGTCTGTCTCTATCCATCTGCCTCACAGAGGTGTTGTGAGGGTAACGCCACTTACATTTCCCCTGCAAAGGTCTGCCTTGTATTTGTAATGATCTGCTAGAGTGGGGGAAAACACTTTCTGCTAAAGTCAGTATTCTTCCTTGACTTTTTGTGTTATTCTCCCTACAAGAGAGAAATAATATGGCTGCTGCAAATCTTGGGGAAGAACACATCTATATGAAAACAGTGTGTATCTGTACTGTCATATTTGAAAACATTTTAGTAGAGAGATTTCTTGTCTTGGCATAGAATATTTTGTTTCTTTAGGACAGAATGGTATAATGTTTATCCATATACAGCTAGTTTACAGCTTTTCTATATGGTTCTTGAATACAACCTTCTCATCTTCTTCTTTCTTTTTAATTGGGAAAATAAGAAGTGCATTGGAAATTTTTCTTTGTGTGCTGTAGGCTACACTTAAACATTGAGGTCTCAGTAATTTGTGTTTTTAATGGATAGGGGTTTTTCCTTTTGGGTCATTTTCACAGAGCAACTTAGGTTGTCCAAACATATTCTGAAATACATTGGGGATTATAGTTTCAACACATGCGTGCCTAGGGCCAAAGTATGAGTAACATGAAATTTTGTTCCATTTCATGAACAAACCACTGTTTTGTGGTGTAATACAAAACATATCTAAGCAGTTTAGATCACTATCAGGCATTACAACGTTAGGTTTTCTATTTATGTGACTACCCAAAGCTCGTTAGAAGCTCATTTCGTAGCTCTGGGGAAGTAGGAATAAAAAGCAGTGAAAAATAGTACATTGTATTCTGTTCTAATTATACTCTATTTATTGTACTTAGTAATATATATCAAGTGTATAATTTTATAGTTGCAGAGCCCAACTTCCAAAACTTGTGAAGTCCAGGCTTGTTTGTGACACTGTTGTGTGCACAGTTTAACTGCACGGTGTTGATGGCACGGACAAGCTGCTTGTGGATACAGGCAGACTACTGGGCACTGGCCCCTTCGTGCCATATGTGTGTTCTTGAAGTGATTTCCAGTTCCTTATCTCCACCTGCTCTTAGGTCTGCAAGAAAGATGCTGGTGTCCAGGCCCAGAGGGATCATTAGGAGCAGACAGACTGACCTGAAGTATCAGAAAATGTTTGCAAATGTAAATGATCAGGTTCTGAATGAGGATTTTGACTATTCCAGATTGTACTGTCTGGTTGGATGACTCTAGAAAAATCACAGATAAGGCAGAGGTTTTGTGTGTCCATTAGACTAGTTTGTGGATGTGGGAGAACCCTGTTGCATTGCCATAAGGTATTAATGTATGAGAATGGGATATATTGTAGAGCAAGGAGTAAAGGCAGGACATGTCCTTGTAAGGGACAGTGTTTTTAACTGGTGCTTCTTGTCAAGTTTTCTTCTTAAACTACAACTCTGTGGTCCCTTTGGATTGTTGGTCTCAACTTGTAATGAAAGGATGAATGCAGAACACAGCCATAGACAAGTTAGTAAAGCTTCTGCAGTTAAGGGCACACAGAGGGAAAATAACTCCATTAGGTAATAAAAAAAGCAAGGTTTTGTACAACCTAGATAAAAAAAGGAACAGTGATAAGCTTTGTCTTTCCATGCTCTTACCCCTCACTGGAAATGACTTTCTGTAATAAAAGGATAAGTTGCATAAACCCAACCAAAAATGAATGTTTACATTTTTTGGTAATGTAAAATTAATGAGCCATTCCCCCAATAGTCAAAATCTTATCCCGGGTGTACATTAGTGGATTATAAGCACACTGCACAGGTGGTTTAATACACAAGGCTGAAACACACCCAAGACATGCACTGAATCCTAGTGGGGCACACTCAGTTATGGCTTATAGTATAAGAGAATATATAACAGCATTCCAGTTTATATAGCACTTAGCTTAAAATAAGATGTGTAAGCTTGTTGTTCTAACAGAGTATGTTTGAAAAGCAAAGCTGTGCATGAAAAATCCCTTAAAACCCAGACAGCAGAGGCCCTTCTTCATGCTCGCAGTGTAACATGTTACAGCAATAAAGCAAAAGCACCATGCAGTAGACTGAAAACAACACGTCTGCTCCACAAAATAAATATGTTTATTAGTTCGTCCTCTTGCGTATTTCGGAGCCCATATACCCAGAGATAGCGAGAAGACGTCACTAAATTAAACCACAGATATTTGTCCCCAAATTAGGGTCACTTTCTCTTCCGTGCTCTCTTCTTATTTATTTTAATTAATGAGTACAAGATTCTTTTTTTCTTCATCTTCAGCCTTCCTTCACGTTTGCCATTATGCACCTTGTTATGAATTCCTTGGCTTCCAAGCAGTGTTTTATGAGCATGGAGCATTGTATTTAAAAATACAGATTCTGAACACCCATATGTTTTGAGGTACAATTCCTTTCCTCAGAGAGTATATAACACATAAAACAAAAAAGCCTATTTTATAATGGAAATCTGAAAACAATCAGTGAGCCTCTTGTTCAAAGTAACACCAGGTTTGCTTTAATTTCCAACAAATTCAATTTTCTTTAAAGTGCTGTTTATATGCCCATGTTGAATTATAATAGTTAGTAGTAATTTATTGTGGATATTATTCCAGGAATTTTTCTATCTTCTACCTTTGACCCTAGGGATGTGAGAGAAGGGGATAAAGAATGTATGGTGCAGTAAGACACAATATACAGTACATGAAAAGGAGCATATCAGCAGAAAGCCTATCTAGAAAAGACACATTGATTGTATTATTTTAACTGCCAAAAAAATAATAACTTCCATAGTGTTTATGCACCATGAGACTACTATCTATTATTGATTTAAAAAAAAAAAATCCTTTTTTTTTTTTTCTATTAAGCTCTCTTCATAGCCACTGTATTTTCTTGCATGATTCCAGGAGAGGGTAGCTCAAAAACAGAGCATATTTGTCCCAGTTCAAAGCTAGTGGTAACAAATGGAAAGTCTCTCTCTGCTGTGGGTTTTGGATGGAGGCAATAATATTGTTTCTCTGCTAGTTCCTCTGTGGAAGTTAAAGGCTTTGTGACAGGATTTGGGATTTTCTTAGTGCTATTTAAATCTTGAGCTTTTTGAGTCTTTTTGAACCTTTTCAAGCAGAGCCTTGTCATTATTTTCTTGTAAACTTTCTGTTTAAGTTTGCATTGCAAGACACTGCTCATGTTTTCACAAAAACAAGAGTCCACCAATAGCATTTTCCAAGACAAATAGTGCAGAAAGATTGTACTGGGCTGTACTTTTTTGTTCTAGTTTTGCTACTGGCCTCCTGTAGTACGAGGTCTGATGTAGAACTGCAAGGAAACTGATGCTTATAAACCTATCTGCACGTTTATGTCTGGCATCAGGACTTTACCCCATGACTTTGTGTCAAGAGTCACTGATTTAAATGAAGGAGTACTGCATCTTCCTTCCCCAGCCCTCATCGTGTGACTGGGAGCAAGGATGTTCGATTCAGCAAAGGTGAAATCTCATCCCTTAATTAATCTTGGCCCTTACGTGAGACTGCCCAGGCAGAGCTATTTTTTTTGCTCTTGTTCAGGGTATTTCTTTGCTCCTGAAGATGGATCACATTGGTATTTCATGATGATGGATGGGGTCTTATGAGAAATCTAGGGAGGGACTTTTTACAAGGGTTTGTAGTGACAGGTCAAGGTGTCATGATTTCAAACTGGAAGAGGGTAGATTTAGATTAGAAATTAGGAAGAAGTGCTTCACTCTGAGGGTGAAGACATTGACACAGGTTGCCCAGGGAAGTTGTGGATGCTCCATCATTGCATGTGTTCTACACCAGGTTGGATGGGGCTTTGAGTGACCTCATTTAGTGGGAATTGTCCCTGTAGCAGAGAGGTTTGAACTAGATGATCTTCAAGGTCCTTTCCAACCCAAACCCAAAAAATGCTGTGATTCTATGAACATGTTAGCAGACACAAAAGGGGGGCTATTTGAAATCTGAGAAATTTTTTTAAAATATTCAAAGTAGTGAAAGATTTACACTATAATACCTCTTACAAGGATTCAAGGGAAAATACATAGTATTTCTGTCTGCCGGTCCTTCTTTGCAAAGCAGTTATGTAGGAAAGGTGACAAGCCCTAGGAGATGAGATTCTGTTTGCTGTAGCCTTACAAAAATTTTATAATTTAATTTCTCTTTCTCCTCAACTGGAAAACCCTTCACCTAACCTTCATCTTTGTGCATCTTCGACTTGCCATTTTCAGTTGCCAGAAACAGAAGTGCCAGGGCAGCTGATTTAGCATTTTCATTCCCAGTAGGCCACCCAAAAGAGCAGTTTCTATTATACTGTGCAGTGTGAATTGGCTGTGAGCCTATAGTCAGGTGAACTCTGCTTGTAGATGTGCTCCTCCTACACCGCTGCCATCTTTCCAGTAACACATCATCACTCCTGCAGTGTTTTGGTGATACAGCATGTTTACAGATCGCGGAGCAGCAGAGCCCTTTGACAACGTGTTATTGCAATACATCATGAGAGACAGCTATTCTGAGGGTGTTTTACTCCGAGGGCGCTTTCATCTTAAGCAGTATGGCTGATCTCAGGGCTGCCTTATAAAAATGTTGAGACAGATAAAAAGCTGTCTTCAGAATGACCCACAAATGATAGAAGTGTGTAGGTACAACGTCTGAGGCGCAGAGGACCGTGCAGCGACTCTGCCTTCAAAAGGGATCTTTTCATACAACTCCCTCTTACCCTCCAGCATTCCTGAGCAACAATTATTTCTGCTCTTTTTGGTGTTAACTGCAAAAATCGCTATTTATTGAGAAGTATTCTTGTTTTCATCATTAGGTGGCTTTTACAATGTGGGCATGGAAACAAAGGGCGTTTGAAGATGGGGAGCATGGTGGCGGAGAGCAGGGCTTTGGCACAGCGCGTGGTGGTTCAGGGGAACACTTTATGTAACAGGATACAGACCACACGGCAGGCAATTGGCACTGCAGGAGAGCACTTTATGTAACACGAGAGATAATCAGCATGTGGCTGGCATCACAGCTTAGTAACACATACAGTGAGATGGGGAACAATTGCATTCTCTTTCTTTCTCTCACGGAGGTTACTGAGGGGAAGTCCCATCTTCCCGCTCTGAATAGGCATGTGATATTAGATATATTTACTGTGGGAAGACAGGGATCCAATTCCATTGTACTAAGCTTTTTATTTGTCTTTATTTTTTAAAAACATGCCCTTTGCTCACTTGCTACTGTCGGGAGGACAGAGTAAACAATTCAAAGCTTTCCCAAGAAAAAGAGTAACTTTTTAATCACTGCAGTTAGCAGTGCTTTTTGGCAACACTATAATGCTACCAAGAAGCAATTTTAATAAAACAGTCCAGTGCTTCAGAAGCTCCTGCAGTACTACCAATTTTAAGGAAATAAGAGGATGTATTTCTTTCTCCACTTCTCTTTTTTAATCTTTAAAAGAAAACCACAGTGGCCTTTTGGTGTTTCTTAAGTGGGCAAAACTGTTGATTTTAAAGAAAGATGAGCTGGTCTTTATGGTTAAGCATTTCAGTCCAACACCCTCTTAAAAGGCAGGCTCTTTACGGTTCTGTTTAAGGTTGCTTATTCAAATCTAGAGGGACTGGAGAAGGTTGGCTGTGGCAGGCCAATTAGCCCACACCAAAGTTTCTATGGTAGGACTTCAGGAAGACTTTAGGTCATCCTGATTTCTGACCACTCCTTGGCTTATAGTATTTCCTCCTTGGCTAGTGAATAGATTAACTATTTTTGCCTGTTTAAGAAGGAACAGCATGATGTATGCTTTGCAAGAATTTCATTGCTGGTGTAAATTAACGTATGCTGCCACCAAGGAAAGCAGAGTGAGTTAACACTGCAATATCTATCATTTCTTATCACACCAATTGTCTGTCACATTGGGTATCATATTCTGATGGAGTCTTGTAATTCAGTGTGACAGAACCTTTCAGATTCATTTGTACCATGTGTAGTATTGTAGATAGAAGGGGTAGGGAATAATTTGTAATTATCTCTGGCCATGTAATGACTGTCATTGGATTACCATTTGGAGCACATGATTTATAAGCTTCATTTCCAAAATTTTGAACCCATGCATAAGTAGTATTACACAGGCAGATACCCAAACATGTACATTTCCAAATTTGCCACTTCATTATAATGTTGAGAGATTCCTGCAATTACAGAATTAAGAATATTGATTAAAATAATGTGGAGTCATAGAATGGTAGGAGTTGGAACAGTTCACTGGAGATCGAGTCCAAGTCCCCTGCCAGAGCATCACCCAGGGCAGGCCACACAGGAACAGATCCAGGCAGGTTTTGGAAGTCTCTAGACAAGGAGACTCCACAACCTCTCTGGGCAGCCTGTTCCAGGCTCTGTCACGCTCAGAGGAAAGAAAGGTTTCCTCATGTTGAGGTGGAACTTCCGAAGTTCCAGTTTGTGACCATTGCCCCTCGTCCTGTCACAGGGTACCACTGAAAAGAGACTGGACCCTTCTAATTGACACCCACCCTGCAGATATTTGTAAACATTCATAAGATCCCCTCTTAGTCTTCTCCAGACTAAACAGCCCCAGGTCTCTCAGCTTTCCCTCATAAGAGAGATGTTCTAGTCCCTTAATTTTTTTTTACCTTCTGCAGTCCTCTTTTGGGCTTTTCTGCCACTGAATGTCCTCCAAACGTAATATATATATATGTGCATATAATTTATCACACATGATAGGCATCTTTATTTCAAAGTTCTTTATGGAAAAAGTAGCCTCTGTAGGAGTAGGCTCATTATCTTTTAAAAGCTACAGTAGTGAAAAAAAAAAAGAACTTTAAATAGCATGTGTGAAGCTGACAGTTATAAAAACTTAACAGTAAAAATTTTCCCTATTAGTAAGTAGGTTTGGTTTAGTCCCTCTCAGAAATTGGCCTACAAATGATGTCATTGTGTAGCAGATGAACTATCCTGGTTTTAAATCCAGCTGTGGTTCTTCATGAACTGTGCACTAGAGATCAAAAGAGCAGGCAAAATATGTATTATAAATTTATTACATATCAGTTATGGCTATGATCTGTCTGTCCCTTTAGTGAGATGGGAAATTCCAAGTCCTGCATTAGGCTTCTGTCAAAGGGCTGATGAATAAGAGGTCAGATGCCCAGGCTTTGCTGGGACAGTTACTGAGTCTGTGACCATCACAGCAACCTGGTGAAAGGGGGATGAAGATTTGTTCAGGATTTTTGCAAAGTAGAAAGGATTTTCTTCTCTTTCGGTCCAGAACCCTTTAAAATCAATACTTTTTTTTCAGTGTGGAATAGCAGTAGACAAGAATAGCCAATTAATTCCTAATATTTTGATAATATAGCTCTGCCTTCCCATATATCTCACTTCCACCTTGCTCTTCCTCTCCTTTCATGTTTGTTTGGATTTTGTTAAGAGATATTTAGAACCCTTTTTCTTGACTGCATAGACATCTTGGTGTGGGAGTCAACAACTACTGGAAGTCACAATATTTAATTTTCAACTTTTGTTCTGGTTTAACTTACTTTTCTTTTTATAATTTCAGAAAAAAAAAATCCATTGAATTTGAAAATTTCTGTCTGCTCTAGTGGTGTCATATCTGTAGGTTAAAATCTAGGCAAAAAGTACAATATATGGAAAGAATTTTCCAGTTGATGACATAGGTGCATCTGTGCACATTTTGCTTGGACTGAAGTGTGAGATTTGTTTTACTTTCACTAGTTAAAACAAAGTTGCTTTGCAACCATAGTAAAGATAGCACTCTGCAGGCCTTCAGTTATTCAAGGCAACTATCCAGGGTTATTTCTGAGTAAAATATTACAGTCTTCTACCTAGAGATAATGCATCAGCTAATCCAGTGGCTGTTACTGCTCTTAAAATGTGAAGTAAGAGTGACCCTTTATATATA
>JANHGL010016724.1:71797-161952 GCA_024611195.1 Ceyx melanurus
TATGGGGTTTTTTTTGAAACAAACCTTGAGGCTTCAGGCACTGAGTCAGTTCCTTTTACCCAGTGAAGAATGCCCACTATATGTGTAGCTCCAAGGACCCCTGGGCTGATTCAGAAATAAAAACATTCCAAGATGAAGGAAAGACATACTTTTCTAAAAAAAAAAACAAAAAAACAACAAACCAACAGTGAATGTTGTCTTGAAATTGCATGTGTTGTTGAAGTGTATTTGAAAAATTTCCCAAGTGTTTAGTTGTGTGGGGTATTTTAACTTCATATACACTACCAGCAAAGCATTTTTACATGGAAAGGTTAATTTAGCTACATACTGGCTTGTCCTAGATTTTATTACCAACTGTTTCAACAGTGTGAATCTTACTTGAAAATTACAAAACTGATATCCATGTAATTTAATGAAATTTTATTAGAGTTTATTACGCCATACATTTGCAAGTAAAAAGGAATAATTTTAATTTATTTTTATTGAGAAGCTGTTAGCTTGCCACTAGATCTTGTTTTGTGTGTTTTTCTCTTTCTTAACTGCTAAGGATTTCAGTCAGCTCATGTACTTTCTGTACCTCAGCTGTACTTCTGTAGTCCTACTGTTTTTGTTGCTTGTAAATAAGAGCACTAATTTGTACTTGTCATTTAATTTAAAATTCTGTTTATAGGAAGCTCCAGAATACACCTTTTACAGCTTACTGTCAGACTTCTTTTACAGTTGATTATAAGGGCAGCTCATCCAATAAATGAAGAGATGTGCTTCCAAGTGAAGCAGGTTAGCCCTCAGTGTTAGTGTCCTGGATGGAGCCTGGGACAAAAATTTATGCATAACAGAGTTGTCTGTCAAAAGCTGACACTGGTGAGGTACAGTAAAAGCCAATTTCTTACAGACCAATTCATTGTCAATTAGAAGGTATGATTGGCATTAACCAAGAAAGTTGGTCTTTAGAATTGGCAGCTTTTTGACTAATGAAGAGACATTTCTCAGCTTGCAGCGAGTGGGAATTTCTAGTTACTTGTTTTTCATTTTCTAGTGAAGGAGGAAGTGTTAGTGCCTGCAGGATGAAAAGGTGTCTTGGTGTTAAATCAGCTTGGAAGTTAGATAGGCAACAGTTGCATCTTAGGTTTTAGAGTTCTTTTTTATAATCTAAGAAGAACCATGAAATTTAAGAGGTTATGAAACCTTTTTGAGTCCTTCAACATTGTGTAGTGATTGAGCGTTTTTAAGGGGCTTTCTGTTTTTAATCATGTGCAATTTTTGTCTCTATTTTTGTCTCTTTAATCTGTTTTGTTTTGTAGGAAACTCCTAAAACGCCATTGGCAGATAAACATTGTGTAAATAAAAGTATTATTTGTTTTTCTTCTAACTTCTGATAATGATTAAGGTTTTAAGTTTGTAGAAAAATTCACCGAACAACTTTGGACTGAAAGAACAGAATATGTTTTCTCTGCTGAGCCTGTTTGATTTATGCCTCTATTGGTTGCAAATATTGCAGCTGACCAAAGGCTGTTACATAATTTATGCAGACACTTGACCAACCTGATGAATATTTATAATAAGCACTTCAAACTTGAAGTATGTTCTTTTTTTTAATTGTTTTTCTTTTTTCTGTCAAATATGCTTACGTACTTGTAGGGGTGGATAACTCCAAATATGTTTACAGAATAAAAGACATCCTGGGGCTTCTTTCCTTTACTGTATGAGCACCAAAACACAGCAAAAGTCTTTATGCTGTCCATGCTTACGTGACTTGCTGGGTTTTCCATCTTTACTGTAGCTGTAGCATTGAAAAAGTGCCTTTTTTTTTCCCCCTGTTGTTTTCTTAAGGTAGAATAAACTGTTACTTCAGCATCATCAGCACTGTTCTGTTTCAACTGACTCTAAGAAATAAGAAACATGAGCACAAGCAATAGGGGTGGCTGCATGGAAAAGTTTCTGAGACAGGACATGGAAGTCACTCATCTTCCTTAAGTGGTGTTCAGGCTGATCTTTGTTATATCAAACTTTTTCTGTTGTCCCACAGGCAGTGTAATTTCTGTATCATGTCTGGGGCTAGTTTGAGTAAAAATGCTTGTGCCTAATCCTGATCTTTTTTCTGCTGTTGTTGTTGTTGTTTTATGGCTTTCATTCTCTGTGTAAAATGGGAACATTTATGTCCTTTTCCACTTTTTGTCCATTTTATTTATTGGGATTGAGAGCTTATCAGAACAGATTTGGTATTTGTAAGTGTTTGAACTATAGCAAGCTCAAATATACCCTCAGTAGAAGCTACCAGGTACAACTAAAATTCTTTTGAAAACCAACAGTAATATATAGAGTCCCCATAGTGTACTCTTCCTCCTGATGTGATTTCCCTGGAACATAATGAGTTACATGTATAAGTGCCTCAGAGATCCATTATATGAAAAATAAGGTTTTGGACAGGTTGACACTTGTAATGTTTAGCTATTTCTTGGAGAAAAAACACAGCAGTCTTAGGAAAGATAACTGCACTTTATCCATACACATACATCCTGAAGAATGCATTGCAGGTTAACATTAGTGGTGCTTATACTGGTCTGTTAATAATAATAATAATAATGGTTTTTTTCCTGAATCATCATTGCTCCCTTTTCCCCTTTCATATTTAAAAAGTGATTTGTGTAACCTGGTCACTGACTTTGCATTTTAAAAGTCTTTAATAGCAGCCTCGACAAGCTTTTGAAATGTGTCTGTGGTCAGGTGGAAGTGGGCAGCTAGGAAAACTGTGTGAGAAACTGCAGTGCTCTGTGCAGCCGGGTGAGCTAGCTGGGCTTGGGAGCCCCACACCTGCAGAATTCCAAGACCTTGGTTATTCACTGCCCTTTGAACCTTTGCTTTTGCTTTTTCCTTTAACTCTTTTAGTTCAATTGAATGTGCAGCCACAACGTGTGGAAATGGACAGATGCTGCATGTGTGACAGTATGCTGCCAGAAATGGAAAAAACACAAGAAAGGGCAGCCTTGGATCTTGTATCCAGCTGCCTGCTGTGATTTTTCCACTGAAGCACTAGAGGGATTAAGCAAATGCACTGCCAGTTTTACATGATCTGGGACAGGCTTTAAAATGGAGTTTTTTGCATTCTTCTGTCTGCTTTCTTCCTTCCTCCTTTTTTGGCATTCACTTCTACCACTGACAGTGAAATTGTTTGGCTAAATTCAGGTTTGTTGTTACTCTCAGGTAAAAGGAAAGTTGGGGGAGACATCATGTGGTATCTGTGTCTGGTATAAAGTCACTAGCCCATCTGAAATACCAATATTAGATTCGCTGTTTGTCCTTGAAGACAATTCTGTAATTGCTAGGGTGTCTAAAGAAATTATTCAGTAAGTGATGAAAATTTTGTCCTTAAAGACAATTCTGTAATTCCTGGGGTGCCTGCACATATTAAGTTCTGAAGAACCCCAAACAACCTATACAATGAACAGAAAAGGAGTCTGCTTTTAAATTGTTGTTGAGGGGTTTTTTAATTCATTTACTATATTATGGAGTGACTGGTGATGGGACAGAGAGGGGAAGAAAGTGACCAAATCTGAAATAAGTTATAATAACTAAAAATAGTGTGACAATTCACATAGAAGCTAAGTATGCAGCAGGAAATGGTGCTGTTTCTCTATGCAGAGATCTTCCTCACACAGCTGCTCTTTTGAGAATCTCTTTGGGGCTGATCATACTGAAGCACAACACAGTGAACACCAATCTATTACATCAGTAGATTGTTGAAGTGAGTGGTTTGTTGTATTAGTGAAGTTCATTGTGTCCATCACTGCCTGTAGGATGAAATTCTGTATTTGCTTTGCCAAATGTGAATGCATTTGTCTGAGAAACAGAGGTCAGAAGCCCGTAAATTGCACTTAGTGAAGACTGGCTTTGTGTAATCTGCTTTTCACTTGAGTAGCCCAAGGTTTCCTGCCTGACTCTTGTTAGTATCCTTCAGAGAACACAGAGAACAAGTGTCATCTTGAAAATCTTATCAAATCTTTGCTAGAATATAAAAATGCAACCAAATCTTCCTGACTTCCAGTGCTTTCCTTTGAGTATTTCATTAACAGCTCTTTTAACACCCTCATTTGTGTGTTGTCACATAATTACCCTATTGATTATCTATTTAGGTAGTTAACCAGATATATAGATGTTTTTACAAGTCATTTGGGACTTTAAAAAAAATCTCCTAGGTCTCTCAGGATTGCACACAATATATGATTAATATCAGGCAAACCTAGGTCACAGTAAAGACTCATTAAAATTAATAATCTATTTTCATGAATGTCCAGTGAGAGATTGTTTAGGCAGAAAGTGAAAGTGGCAGGTACATAGAGAATGATCCTTCCCCTATTACATCACAGCATCCACTGGCAATAAAACCTCCTGGACACACAGTTATACTTTGGGACTTTTGTCCTCCCAATCCCTCCATATAACAGGGCACATTAAAAAAGTGTTCCCTGAAGCTTTACAATAAAATCTTTTACTGGTGATTGTCACCACAGAGGTTGCAGCAGAGTCTGGGAGCTCTGGGGAAGGCACACTTGGCTCTAGTGTGGGGAACTTGGGCCATTCTATGAAAGCCACATAAATTTGGAAGTATTGACCTGGTGACCATTACTGGTAATCTCCTATTAGCCATTTGCATAATGGACCCAGTCACAGTCCAAAAGACAAATATTTGGATAATTTTCAAGGTTGATTACTCTGCTTTTGGCTGACAGTGATTCCTCCAGATCATACCTGAAGCTTATGGACAAGACAGAGTAGTAAATGAAGCTTTCATTGCTGATATTCTGGGATGAAAAGAAGGTTTCAGATTTTAGAGCTGTCAGGCTTAATACTGTAATGAGAACCACCTTGAAACAAAGGGGATGGAGAATAAATTCATTGTCAGTCACATGCTTCATTTTGCCAGCCTAACAATATTTGGGTTTTGTATTTTTTATTTTTATTTTTGAACGACTTAATTCCTGTGGATGTGTGAGGCAAGGACAGATTGTTACAGCTGTGGAATGTCTGGAAAACAGTTCACTTCAAATCAGGACAGTTTTGCAATTCTGTCAATAGAAAATACTGCCATTGAGTGAAAAATAAGGAACATTTGCGGCGCCTCAAACTAAAATTCAGAAATATGTCACTGTCCTGAAAAAGAAGTGTACATGTATACCCTTAGGAATCAAAACTTGTTTGGCTTGGGCTTTTCTGGGTGTTAAGAAACTGGCTGCAAATGGAGGAGGAGAAAAAGAAGTACATGAAAGGCAGAAGGGGAGGTAAGACAGGAGTCTTCAGTTGCAGACCAGATAGTTTGTCACTCTGAGAAGAGCCTCGAGGAAGCAGCTTTTAGTCAGATGATAGGATGAAGAATTTCTGGGTTTATGAATAAAGAAAGGACTTCTTTGTTATGATCTGTCTGGATTTCAGGGAAATAGGACTACATGGGTTTTTAAATAAACAAAAATGTATCTGTAAATGACTGTTAATTTCCCTGCCTGCATAAAGGAAAATTTTGAGCTTAAGGATATCCTTTTGGGCCAATTATTAAATATAGAAGCAAAAAGAAAGTAATCTGCTAATAATAAGAAGAAAATAAGAAAGATATGTATCACTCCTGGCACTTAGTCTTTTGTTCTCATTAATATATTTCCAACAGGAACAATAAGGAAATTTATGCTTTGTGTAGAGACAATAAGTGAGATGTGTCAGAGTGGATCAGAAAATAAAGCAGTCTTTGTATTTCACCTTCTTTTGAACCTGTAGCTGTCAGCCAAAGCAAGTGCAGCAGATAGGTAAGAAATGTGTTGCAGTAAGGTCTGTGTAGTACACACTGTGGGGGCTGAAAAGATGCAAGTGTTGGTGTTTCTTTTTCAACACCTCTGTTTCTTCTGAGAGGTGCATCCCTGCCACAGTAGAGCACAAGAACTTTGCTTTTAGTTTCAAGCTACTTAGAGCCATGTAGAATCCTACATATATATGCTGGGCTGCACATTGAAGTGTGTGAAGCACTGTTGATCTTTAGGATAGTGTGGTTAGCAGTACTCTTGAGTTCTGTAGTTAATTAGGAAAGATGGAGCAAAAGAGTAAAGTGCAGGAGGTGCAAGAATCAGAACTATATAGAATTTTAGTGTGTACCTGTCCTGTAAACAAGAAAAGAGCAGTACAAGCTGTTAGTTGGAATAACTTCAATTCTCAGCATCTCCTAGTATTTTTATATGATCATGATTACAAGGCCTCTGTGAGAGAAACACTGACTTGTTCTGCTTAAAGCAAGTAATATTTACTTTTTTCTTTTTCCCAATTTTGTATCCATTCAGTCCTTTTTCTTAGTTAAAACTGATACATATAAGAAATCAAGGTCTTTGCCATGATTTCTTTGCTGGTGTGTGTCTGTGCTGATCTATCACATTACAGGGTGGGAATTTGTGAGGCTAGACCTGTCAGTACTGAAAAATATATCCAGCTTGCTTGAGCATTTCTTTGAAAGCCCGATGAGAGGAAACCATTGCCTTTGGATATGAATTTTATGAGTTCTCTTCTTGGTCATATATGTCATGTTGTTGGTCAGTGAGCACAGTAGCTTTTTGTGGCCAGCAGGACAGGGAGATAGTCACAGTTTTCTGCATGCAGCCGTGTATCATATGTTCTGGAGCAATGCTTGAGGTGCTTAACACGTACTTAACATATAAGGAGTTAATTTCATTTAATCACTGGTATGGACAAAAGGAGATTGTGAACCAGAAAAGTACATCTGAATCAAGATAAGTTTATTGCCTGGTTGTATCTACTGTATCCTTCAATCCCCTTTTTCTCACCATAAATATGTCCAATTATCTTTTTAGTTCATCTGTATAATTGACTTTGATGATTTCACTTGGCAAATCTTTCCATTTGCTTGATATTGGAGTTCTAACTAAATTCCATTTTTGTGCCTATAGTGATTATTTATTTATTTATATTTCAGTCTCCCCCAGACAGGTTGTTTTTACCTTATTAAGCTTTTAAGGAATTTTAAATAAGATTGGCACCATGTTAAGCCTGAACTGTGTCCCCTGTTGTTTACTTCTGGTTTCCATGTGTTAATTCCCTCAATTTGAAATTTTACTTTATATCACTTCTAAAGAGCAAATTCTGACTGTCCCTCTTAGGATTCACTCCTTGTCATCCTTAACCCATTGCTGACAGAGGTCAGATTCCAGCTAAAATCCCATTTGGGCAGATGTAGGAGGAAGTTGTAATAGAATCACCTTCCACATTTAGATCGCTTGCCTGTTGCCATTGGGTTTTATTCCTTTTCTCCCCCGTGAATACATATAGACTCATTTTGCATGCATACCTTTCTTTAATAGGGTCTGATGTATTTCACACATACTTGCAAGTAAATCCTTATTGTAGATTTTGATGTTCTTTCCAAATACAGGTCTTGTTGCTTTTCTTAAAATCCTCCCCAGCTGTATCTTTTCCTCTTGTTCCTGACACGTTATCTGCACCTGGTTGATGTGGAAACCCTCCCTTAGTTCCATCCACTTTTCCAATGTTTTGGTGGGGTTGGGGTTTTTTTGTTGTTATGGTTTGGGGTTTTGTTATTATTTGTTTGGGGTTTTTTTTAATTTTGCTATTTTTCTCCTCCTCTAATTACTCTGGTGTTGCTGCCAGAGGATAATGATGTGATGCCTGGTCTCATGATCCAGCTCTGAGTGGGATCCTTAATAACATAGGCCCTTGAGGGTCTCTGAATGTGATGTGTTACTAAGTTTTTAGCAGAATCTTTTATGAAGGTACCACTTACTATTTTGCATGTTCTGCACTTAGATCCAGTACTTTAGATACCACAACAGCCCCTTCCCTGCGAGATCTGACAAGCAGTAGATGCAACAGGCCATGTTCTGAGTTGGTGAAGATGGATACAGGCATAGAGGGCCAGAATTCCACAAAAGGTTTAGAAAAGTGATATAGAATATTGGCAAAGACTCCCTTTCTCTGTGTTTCCAATCATTTAATTATATTTTGAGAGTGTGTCCCAGCACCTAGTTTTCCTCACTTTCATTCTAGGCATAGATGACTGAAATGTTGTAAGTCAAGTATTTGGAAAATAGACTGAGTAAAAGAGCTGAAGTATTTTTTCCATTTCCGTATTAAAGAAATTCATATGAAATTCATTAAGAAATTTCAGATAGTAGACTGTAGTGTCTAAGGAGCCTATATAGATGACATATATATGTATGTAGTCCTGCTTTCTTTCGCTTGTACATTTGCCAAGCCTAACACATAATTGAGCTCTAACTTGTCACTTGGAATTGTTAATATGTATGCAAACATAACTTCCTATTGTGGTTAGCCTCCTTTTTTTTCCTGTAGTCCTCATTTGCTGCTTTTTCATGTGCTTCCCTTCTGCTAACACTCTGCATTCCATTCCTACATCTGTGCATTTTGTTTTATTTTATGTTTTTATTTTGTTGTTTTGCTTTGTATTCTTTTTGTCTGTGGTTTTTGTTTGTTTGGGTCTTGTTGTTTTTTTGTTTGGGGTTTTCTGGGGTTTTCTTTGTGGGGTTTTTTGTGTTGTTTGTTTTTTTTTTCTGTTGTTTTTAGTTTGTTTTATTGGGGTTTGTTGTTTGGTTTGTTGGTTTGGCTTTTTTTAACCTATGTCCTCACAATTTCTTTGATGCTGCATCACTATCATTGTTAAGTATCTTTTAAAGCACGAACTAGAGTGGATTTTTTCATTTCATTCCCATCTCTGGGCTACGCAGATGACAAGTATATTTTGACTTACCACAGTGTTTAAACAGCTATGAAAAATTGTGGTTTGAAGGTAAGGCAGACCTGTGATCACTGATTTGTAACACAACAATCTACTCTCAATCCTACAAAGCAGGATGCACAGCCTTAGAAAACTGCTGTGCACTTCTGCAGCAGAGTCCACCAAGGACAAGCAGTTACTTCTTTGTCCTGCTAAGAACACTGAATGCCAGAGCATTCTCCATTCTTGTCCCTTTTTTTTTTCCCCTTTATATTTCTGTACAAGTAACTCTGATGTGGCTCAAGGTTCGGATATAAGATCCACAAAGATACCTGTAGAAACTAATATTAAAATTATATATGCAGATGACTTGGAATCAGTTCTGTAATCATGCTTCTGTGAACACTAAGGTTTGTTACTGAACTGAAGAAGCCTTTTTTTTTTTAAGATAGAAAGCTCTAAATCTTTCTGAACTTTTGTAGTTAAGGAGTATCTAATGCTTTTCATAAATACTTAGACCACCTCTGTTAACAGGGTGTTAAGTAGTTGCTAGATTCTAACTTTTCTTTTCCAGTGTAATTGGGTATATCTAGGATATGAGCTTTCTCCTAGAAAAGCTGGAAAAAGTCATGTTCAGTATTCCCTTTTGTCTGCCTTAAGGTTTTGACTCTATGAGAGCAAGGATTATATTCTATTTTTTCACTTGTACATAGCCAAGTATAAAGATACTGGAGACATAATATGAACATTGGAATATCACATTAATATATCTGCTGCAAATTGTGTTCTGACTTTCAGCTGCACTTCTTTCTGACACATAATTTCTGAGAGTGATGCTATACAAAGGTAATTGTGCAAGTTAATTTCCTCTCTGCATACCTTTTCTTACTGCCCGTTAGTGAATGAAGGAACCAGTTGCTTCTTGTTCTTTTTGAATTATGTGTTGAAAACGTGTAACTTGTAATTTGAACTTCCACAAGTTCTCTGTGGAAAAACCAACATCTCCTGTTATAGAAAGTTAATAGGGTAGGAACTTTTGTAGCTAAGCTAGTTATTCTGAAAAAGAATTTTCAGGAAAATACCCCCAAATGCTTTCTTATTTTGGCCTTTGTTTTTTAATTACATTTTTGGGTATTTTACTGTTTAACTTGAAGGAAATTACTTACCTAGAGCAGTCAGTGACAGATTACAGCTGTACAGTCACATCTTTCAGCTTCCAGGCTTTAACCTGTGTACTCTTTACCCCACACACCATCTGCTAACTGGTGGGGCTTTGTATGGTTTTACCTGAATTTCCTGCAGCACTGGGACAGTGTCCACTGAGTCCAGTGAGCACTGAGGATGCTGGCCAGCAGTCCAAAGGAAGGACAGGCAAGGTAATTGGTGTATTGTTAGACCTCTTAATTGGAAAGTTATGAAGTAAAAAAGTGGGAATAAGTTATTAAAGAATGGTCATTTTATTTTGTATTGTCATTTTAATAGAAATACATTGCATTGAATGCCAAAACCAGTATGCTGTTGACAAAAAATGTCACTTGTCTTCTGCTATATCTTGGAGTTAGTTTCCAAACTCTAAATCCAGAATTGAATTCTGTTGGTCTTGCTTTTCTATGCACTGTTTTCCAGGTGGAATTTTCTAGTTGGTTTCATAAGTGTTTTGGATTATGGTCTCTGTTAAAAGATGTTCAAGTCAAGTATGCTGCACTAGGTTCTATAGCAGAATAATAAAAATCACTTCAGTGTATAGGAATAGGGAATGAATGTACCCAACAATGTCACTTAGAGATGTTCTTATGTGAACTGTTAGTATTTTGCTGGGTGTTATTTAGCATTTTGGAAAACAATTGGAAATGTTTTTACAGGAATTAAAATATGAAAACAAAGGTCTTTATCACTCACTGTAAGTTGTAGTGACATGAGTTCCAACAATTCTATCTGGCTGTTCCCTCTGCTGCAGACACCTGAAAAGTCCATCAATTTCCTAAACCTTCAAAATGTTTACCTATCCCATTATGGTAGCTTCTACAGACTTCAGATAAATGGATTTTATACTTGTTTGGTTGCTTGTTCTATGCCAGCCTGAGGCCGTTATTCAGTTATCCTAATTCTGTAAAGGAATATAGGGGGAAAAAAAAAAAGCTTACATTTTCAGTGCTGTAAAAACAGTGAGTGCCTCACTAATTTCCTGGTATTACAAAAAAATATTTATATGCCACTATGGGAGATTGTTAGAAACTTCTGTTATGCTTGTTTTTATCACAAGGATGTTTCAAAGCATCCTTGTATATGTAGTTGTTAGCTGTTAGATTCTGGTGAGGTTTATGTAGTGCTTGATGCCATTCCAAACACAAAAAAAGACATAACTTCTCTGCCAATATATTTCCACCACTTAAAAACTGTGAGTGTTAACTTCCTGTCACGTGAAAGAGGATGCAAATAGTGTTAAAATAATATTTTTGTGTTGTTGTTTTACACCTGAAAGAAGCAAAACAAGCAGAATCCTTCTCCTTTTAGCTTGAAATAGTTTGCTGTGTTGGTATCTTTGTTTAACTGAGTTTGGTTATCTTGAGTCACTGGGAGGACCAACTCTACATGCTGGATGCTTCACCTATAAATGGTATTTGCCTCTTGCTTCCAGAGTGTTAGATAAGTATCAGTACAACATTTGATAATTTTAAAAAATCCAAAATATTCTGGTAACTGGAAGAGAGAGAGGAAATCATCACTTTTTCATGATTCACACTTTTTTTCTTACAATTCCTGTAATACTCTCAGGAAACACCTCATCTCAGTTTTCAATAAAATTCTGAAAGAATTGGAAAGCAGGTGATGCATCTGTGTGAGACTTTTTTTTTTAGCTACATGAATGTGTTGTGCTTTTCATTTGGTTTTTTACCTTCCATCCTTTTTTCCACTTCATCTATCATCTTCCACATCCAGACTTGCCTTCTTGATGAACAATAGCCTGACCAAGGGTATCTGCACTGCTACTGTGATGTGATGCAGAGGTAGCTAAACTTGCTTAGGTAGCAGGAAAAAGAGAAGCATGCTAACCAGTATACCTGATTTCTGTATTAAACATTGTCAGCATGTTGTTAAAGTCATCAAAGTTTGTGGGAATATTACACCTGTTTTCAGTAGTTTTAAATCAAATTTTTTTCTCTTTAATCCTAACCCCTTCCCAAACCATGGGGCTTTTTTCTGTAATTTTTCATTTGTTTAAGAAGCAGAACAACACAGCAACTGAACCAAAATTTCCAAGTAGTGGCCATCTAAACCAATGTATACTTGCCCATTACAAACTCCCCTGTGGAAAGAGACTTTTTTTTTCTCTGTGTAGTACAGTATGACACCAATCCAATTAGCAGTAGTCAGAAACAACAAACATTTTTGCAGCTGAGCAAGGCAGTAAGCTGTGCTGAACTGCAGAGGTGAATGAAAACATTTATATTTGGCCTCTATGTAAACTGTATTTCATTTTGAAAGAGAATGGAAATGGCAACACTGCAGAAATTTTAGGCTATGTACAGCTTCCATCTGTTCAGTGAACTTCCACTGTTGCTGAGGGGAGATCCATATTTAGTTCAAGAAAAACTCAGAATCTAGTTCCCAGTGTCCAAAAGTAATTGCAATTAGCACATTTTTCACATGCATCTCATTGTGTGATTTGTTTCATGATACACCACCTCCTGTGTTTTGGTTTATAAACTATTTGGAGTAAGATGGACAAATAGTTCCTGGCTGGGGGTTCTTGCCTGTAGCACTGTTTGATAAGAAACAGCTTCCTCATTTAGCCTGCAAAGCAGGGGCCAGTACTGCAGACTTGAGAGAGCACTGTGCAGAGTAGCATCACAATTTTCACTCTAAAATTATCTCTTTAATTCCATAGGTAAAACATACCTTAGTTTAGGTGCTGTTTTACAGTTGAAAATATTGGGTTTGACCGACATCTTGACTTTCTCAAGAGAAACAAGAGCGTTTAGCTTCTAGGCACATGCAAAGGCCTTTGATGTACTATTCCAGTAAAAAAACTCCAAAACTTAAGGTGCTAGATATCTTCTCTCTTAATCATAGCTAGAGTATATTTAGGAGTTAACAAATCTGACTTTATGGCCAGAGCTCTGTTGGTATTCATTAATCTCTCAAACTTGTCCACTCTGCAGTCCTCCCTGACCCAAGAGCCATGAGATTCCTCTTAGTTACTGTCAGACCCCAAATCCCCCCCCCCTTGGTGGCTGGGTTTGCTGGGTTTTCTATCTGCATATCACCTGTGCTTGATTTGCTTTATGAAGTGCTGGAAGATGCCATTTTGAGTTCTGCATGTGAAATACCCAGTATTCTGTACCTGAAAGTGTTTCCCTTAGATGTACATTTCACTGTTTTGTTATATATAGTGTGTTTTTAAACTTGAATTCTAGCTATTTAGGCCTTCTTTCAGCACCACGTGGAAGTGTTTGCCTAAATACCCCTGCACTCAACTTTCAAAAAGTACCAGTTGTTGTCATATACCATGAGAAGTAAAATGTGGTGTCTCCCAGCACAGGTCATTTTGGGCAGAAAATACACAAAATCCATTTGGGTCTGGTGGTTAACACAAAATGATGACTTGTGAGGTACAGTACAGCACTGGATTTGTTGAGCTTGGACCAATTGCTGAAAAATCCCAAGGGAGGCTCTGCAACACATTTACCTTCAATACAGCAAAGAGACTTACTAAGGATGTACGTACCAGGTCTGTGATGGAGTCTGCATGACCCTGCATCCAGCCTAACGTGAAATCCAGAGCAAGGGGAAATGGGTGCAGGGCAGATGAACCTTTCCTGATGCTGTGTAGAAGCACAGGAGAGCTGTTGAATTTCCATGTGCTCTGGTTCTGGAGAAACACTGCAGAAACATTTGGACTGTGTACACATGGAGCCAGATTGGGGTTGGCAGGTTATTGGTTTTGGCTTGAAACATAAATGATTGTACTCCCCCAGGAGCCAACTTTGGATGCAGTTTAGTGGTATTTGTCTAAGGCCCCATACCTAAGAGACCCTTTCAGATTCCAGGTTACTTGCATCCAAGCTTGGATAAAGCAACCGTCCTAATGTGAAAGGTGAGCAACCAGAAATGTTGGTAGAACATGTGCATTCTCAGGCAATAAAATTCAATAAACACATGGACTAGTCAACATGCATATTTTTTTTAATTCAGAATGCTATCTTCACTCAAATGCTACTGCTACAATAATGGAACTTAACAGCATGCTTCTGATTTATATGAATTTTAGGATTTTTTCCTAGCACCTTCCTTCATTTCACATATGTTATGAGGTCATAGAAAAAAGACTTGGTTGAAATGAATATATGCAATGGGATAGAGTTAAGGTTGCTGTGGGAATGTCAACTCTGGATTTCCTGCCTTTGCTGTGATCAAACTATGGAATGAAATGTTTCATTAATGATAGGTTTTTAACATTTTTTAACATAATTAAGAATAATTTGTTAAATGTAACCATTTAAGCACAGATGCCTCTAACAATCAGCTTTTGCCTGTACATAGTCTAAAGGGTTTTCTTTCTACCTCTATTGATAATAACATCCTACTGAACTCTTGGACCCAAGAAATTAGTTGTTACTTTTGCTGGAGAAAATAACTGGTTCAGAGAAGCAGGATTAAGGAATGCTTATGAACCATATATATTTACAATTATGAGGTAAAAAGGGTTGTGAGGAGTTGTGGAAAAGTGTGTTTTTTCTGTATAGTAGGTGTATAGTACTAGATATCCTTGCTTGAAATAAAAAAGTAGAAAAAATTCTGTTGGATGTGGCAGATTTTCCGTTTGCATAGTGCCTAGCTGTACAGCAGGGTTTTGATGTGACTGATAATGTAGGTAATATATATATATATATGTATAGGTACCACAGATAAAATTCTTATTTTGTACTGACATAGTTCAATTATATGGTTCTTTCTCATAGTTCTAGTGAAATGTATGCACTGATGGACAAAAGATGTGCATCACATTTGAGCAGAATGAAGAGGGAGCAGCATTATTTATGATGAAAATAGACCTCACTGGAAAAAAAAGTTAAGAAAAGGCAAAACCAAAATCACCCCAAACCAAAACAAAAAGTCACTATGTTTATTTAAAACAGACTGCAAATTATTTGTCCTGTGTTCTGTTGTGTTTGTACCTCCAGATTATTTTTTTTTTGGTAGAATTTGGGCTTTTCCAAATACCAAGGATGAGTTCTGGTCTGAGGAAAGTAGTCAGTAGAGACTGACTTTGGGGTTTCACCTAGAACAGTTACTCTGAAATTCACGCTGTATGATTTTATGTCATTTAGTAGTATAGATGAGCAACTTTTGGCCCACGGTGACTGAAATAAGAACAGGTGTTGTTTGTGTGGGTGTTCTTTGCCAGTTTCTCCACTGTTCTTATGTCTTCCTTCTTCTATAGGTTGAACTTGACTTGAAGAAGAAGTGTCTTTAGCTTATCTGGCATAACCCCTTTATGTAGAAAAGGGTAGCCAGTCTTTCTGATAAGAAAATAAGTGTGTGGTTCCAATCAGGTTTACAGTGGCTCTTCTGTGAGCAATTTGCTCTCATTCAGTTGTACTTCGACTGAGGGAGACAAATCCCAGCATAGATGGAGATTCTGTCAGAGTCCACAGTTACTGAAACTTTCTAATTGTTCCCACATTCACATCTTTCCATTGCATACAAAATGTGTAGTGACCCCATGGAGAGCTGCTTGAGATCACGTAACATCTGAATTTTAAACTTCCCAGCCAACAAGGGAATACACTTGAGGGCTTTTTTCAGGGCAGTTAACAGCATTCATTTCAGCCTTCATGCTCGGGAGATGGTGCATTCT
The DNA here is from genome assembly GCA_024611195.1 of Ceyx melanurus. Lineage (NCBI taxonomy): Eukaryota > Metazoa > Chordata > Aves > Coraciiformes > Alcedinidae > Ceyx > Ceyx melanurus. Next base: position 87,400 of record JANHGL010016724.1, read on the forward strand.
TACCTTGAGATAAGAGATGAGCTGGGCTCGTTTACATAGAGGTACATTGGAAAGAATTTCTGGTTTTAATTCAAGAATGAATACTGGTTCTGGCTTTGTAAACACCTGTTGAAATCATTGAGTGTTTAATACTTTGGCTTTATTTATTTGTTTATTTCCATCTCAGACTCTGGGTCGTGCACGTATGTGCCTTCCAGATCCTTCTCCTCAGCAGATACCCTACACAGTGGATTACTAGAGGTTGAACACTGACTTCTCTGAAATTCCTGCTACACACATTTTGTGTTGGCAGCTGGGAAAACTGGGTGTGCTTAGAAACAGGTTTTCAAAGACAGTTTGTTTTCTTTCTCTGCTCAGTGGAAAGGGTCTGTGTTGCACGTGTCTGTGCTCATGACCTCTGCCCGTGGAGGAGGTGAGAAGCAGAACCCCAGGTTAAACACTGTCGTTTGAGGCAGCAAGACAAAAATTTAAGGGGAAAGAAGTGTTTTCTTCATCTGGGTGCATGTTTATCACTATTGTAATGTTTCTGAAAGTTTTGGCTGTTCGTGGGTTGGTTACTGAAGGCGAATGTGCCCTGTGTGTACAAAGCACTTCTCATGTGGTGGTCAAAGCAGACTGAGATCTGAAGCAGAACCTGTGCCAGCCAAGGATGGCAGCAGAGTAACAGGAAATATTAGTTATCACTGTTGTAGTGAAAAGAGTCTTACTTCTTGTGACTTTGCCATATTTAAACTCTGCTTATGCTCTGTCACAGTCAGCTCATTCATGTGAGCTTTATTAAGAGCAGTTTGATAGTTCATAAGTGTGCATGGACTTTTAAATATAAGGGACTGAATATTTTGTAGGAAAACTTCCCCTAAAGAAGCGTAACCTTTATAGTACCAACCTGGCTGTAACTAAATAACAGGAACAAAACTATGCTAATGAAGTCACTTACCAGATAATAAAAAGAATCTTTTTAATACCTGACATACACTTTCAGCTGTGGCAGCCAGCAGAGTTAGTGGGCTGGGTATATTGTTTATACACGTTATGAGGAAGATGTTTCATTTGTACTGATCTTGTTGTATGAGCTATTCAAAACAATTGCCTTGTGTTTGGGAAGGCAAGTAACGCACACATATTTGTGTGACAGTTTGCTACGATGCAAATTTCCAGCACTCTGGACTGCTTCCAAGAGCATTTTGGGAGCAGGAAACTGTACTTTTAGGACTAGACTAAGACCTCCTTCATTAGCCTTGTCCTTTGCATACAGGACGTTTTATCATGTTCGGAAGATCAATCTGTCTGTCTACCTGTCTAAATAAAACATCTGTATACACACGCATAGCCCTAGCTAGCAAAATGTGTTGTTTTCTGGGACAAAACCTTCAGGTTTTGATTGGCTGCTGTATCAGTAGACTGGAATACTTACTTACAGCTGTCCTCGGAGGCCTTCTATAAAACTGCAGGTGTTCAGCTTTAGCAAATAGTTCTTATTATATGGATAGACTTTTGGCAGCTAGTAATGATGTTTCCTGAAATTGAAAAATGATTTTCTACCTTACACACTGGTTTTACATTACTGGAATGTTGGAGGGGAAAACAAATACCTCTCATCAAGTAGTACCGAGACTGTTTTTGTTAGTTGTATATATTTTCTGATTTGTATATTTTATACTGGAGTGCAAGGTTTTTTGCTTAACTGTTGTGGTCAGATTTGAAAACTCTTCCAGCAGAACTGAAATTATGAGGAATTAAGGAAGTGTCTGGCAACAGCGGGTTATATCCTCCTTCAGACAGAACTAGCAACTGGCTTTGCACTCAATGTACAACCAAACCCGGAGGTAAGGGGGCGTTGTAAACCCTTTAAAAAATATTGACAGTATTGTAGAATACTATTAAGATGTTTTATTATTATTACTAAGGCACATACGATGATTTTATGGGTATGTGTTTTAACCCATTCTGGATCACTGTTACATAGTGCCAGAAGAAAACGGTGCATCATTTTGTTATACTTGCTCTTTTGGGTGATGAGATTGATGGCAGATTGTGAGTCACTTCTGGGGAACTGTAGTTTAGCTGCAGAGTTAAACAAGTTATTTGGATTGCATTTAATTATCTAAGTGCTTGACTGGATAGTTAATTGCTCAGGCTTTCTTCAGCTCATCTGCTTAACCTCGACAGTGCTAAATCAGCACCTGACTGGTGGCTCCTGATTCTCCACCATAATGTCTATTTATTTCAAAAATAATACCTTGCTGAAGCAGAGTTACATGAGTGTTTAAAGTATACGATGAGTATACATGTCAAGACTGGGTCCCTGTTAGGCACAGCTCATGTCTATCAAAATATTTCCTCAGGGAAAGCACCAATCCCTTTAAAGCCAGTTCTGGGAAGTTGACAGAGTCCTCTCAAGGTTTTAGAGGACCCTAAACCCTCACCATCATTTTTCTATGAGAGACTCTGTGTGTGATATGAATTACTATCAGACAATCCTGAACATATAACACAGCTGAGCAGCAGTTCCTAGGTTTTTTTGTGGTGGAACAAAAATACTGAATACAAAGTACATGGGATTTTTTTACCTCAGTAAACAAGAGCTGTACAAGCCAGCTCAGAGTGTCCAGGAGACCATCTAAGTTCTGAAAGGGAATACCAGGACTGAAGGTGCTTTTGTTTTTATTTTTATTTTTTTTTTTACTATTATTTGTTTGTTGAATCTTTTAATATAAAGTTATTTTCTGAAATACAGTCCAGGAAAGCAACTCTGTGCTTTGTCTGCTATGAAAACAACCCACGTGTTTGAAACCTTTACAGAAACAAGAAGACACCAAAAGCATGCATTAAACTTAAACCACAAAATCTAAAATCATTTTATCTGATGCTAATCCGTGCTGCTACAGACTTGAGTTATTGCTGATGGCATAAGTATGTGGCCAAGTTCATTGTAAAGGTTCCTCTTTATCTCCTTATCTTTATTCTCCTTCACATTTCTCACACCCATTTGCACACAGTTCTCTGGTGTGTGGGTTTTTTTTTCTCTGTATGAAGGTATCATTTTCAAAGGCTTTTGCTTTTCACATCCATGTCAGTATTGCAGATTAGAGTGTGACAGGGAATACCTGGTTGCATAGTTCCTTTAAACCTGAGCCAGTAGCACTGCAAAATGTTAGAGAGAGGCACCCTTTCATCTCACACCATCCACCACTTTAAAGTGAAAGGTTTGTTGATGTAATCCTATTTCCAATCTATAGAGGTCACCTGTAATGCACTGCTCTGAAGATAAATGACTAGTACTGTTTGATGTTAGAGGTTCCTTTTTTTTTAAGGCAAGTTTAATGATATTTTTGTTTGCCAGGATACTGTGTTGAAAATTTTGAAGACTTCAGCTGTTTTTAAAACATTGTTAACCTTTCATTTGATTGTTAACAATCCTTTCCAAACTGATATTTTTATTATTTCAATATGTTTCAGGTCATTTTTATTTTTTTTTTTACTTCTTTGGCAAGGACTGGTAAGTTTGAAGTAATCTGTGATGTGAGATGCAGCAACTAGCTTCTAGATGACAGTATACTAAACCAATATATACCCCTTTGGCAGTCAGTGACAAAAATAATATTGTTTTCACTGGGAGAAGGATTGTATTCTGCCAGTATATCCCAGAAGGATGAAATGGAAACCTTAGTTGATAATGCAGTTCTTAAGCAGTTGTGAAATTCACGTGCAGAATGTTTTTTGATCTCTTTAAATACATCATTTGTTTTATGACTAAAAATAAAAATCTCTGCAGCCCTGTATGAAATTAATCACAACATAAAAAACAATAAGTAGCCAGAATTGCGTTTTAAGCAATGTACATATGCTAGGTCCAAGTGTATGTGGAATGGAAACTACAAAATACAGGATTTTTTTTCACGTGTGGGCAGTTCTGGGTATCTAACTACCTGGATTGTAAAAGTTACTGTATTAGTTTTGTCCTGCTCTAGCAGGGGGGTTGGACTTGATGATCTTTGGAGGTCCCTTCCAACCTCTAACGTTCTGTGATTCTGTGACTGTGGACTTATAGGTAAAAATCTACCCTAGCTACAATTAGTGACAGAACTGCAACCAATCTTCTTTTCCAATTTCTGGTTATGTTTTTGGTGCAATATCTTACAGTGTTTCCCAAGTTTATTACCATTGAGAAGTATTTCCCAGCTAAACTGTATTGGCAAATCCTCATGGAGACACACTGTTCAGGGGTTTTGTTGCTATAAGTCATCTCATTTTTCCCCAATTACAAGGCAGAATTTTATTTCATAGCTTAGCTCCATCTACTTTTGCTAGCAAAAGGCAGTTAGAGATGGGCTTTTTTTTCTGTGTCATCCAGACTGATGGCAAAGGTTTGCTGTAGCCCAAGTGAGTGAATCTAAGCCTTCTGGGTACATCTGAGGATTTGGCACACTGTAACAGGAATTTCTTATCAATATCCCTGTCTGTTTTGGTAGCAGAATAAACCACTCCACATGTAAGTTGCTCAGCAGACAGCTTTCACCACGCCAGGCTGCACATGAACTTGGAACACTCTGGTGCACTTATCAGAAGCAGGCTGCCATTTCCAACCCTGTGGACCATTGCTCCACAGAGAGGAAAACTGCTGCCTAATGTGGAGCAGGACCTCTCTGCTTGTAACTGTTCTGTTTCCTGACCCAAAGTAGTCACGTTGGGAGTTCAAGTTAGTTTAACAAGAGCAAGCTGACGTACAAAAGGTTTCATTACTCTGGATCTTATGCTCACTCCTGTCCTTTTATTTTTAATGCCCTTTCTTTGTTTGGTTTGTTTTTTTAATTATCATTATTTTATTTGTTTCCTCTGTCTGAGAGTTCAGCTGGCAGTATGGAAAGTTCCCTTAACTGACTTGGCCTGCTATGTGGCTTTTCAAGTCCCTTGCTGCTTCAGGAGAAACCCACTTTCCAGGGCTCTGTCACTTTCCCTCTTTTCCTGTTGGTATTCAGTCCCTTCCTTACCATTCCCCACATATGGTATGCACAGTTACAATGACTTGCATCTGTCCAGAAGTGTGACTTTCTTAGAGCTGTTTCTCCTGTTCCTTTGTGCATAAGCCAAAAAAGGACTGTGTGTTACACAAGGCTGCCAGCACCCTTCTCCCAAGAGAACATGTGTGGTCCCTCCACATTCATCTAAATTCTCACTAACCCCAAAGATCAAGAATGTTTAGACTTCTTCCTGTCTCTGGTGGCCACCACTATCAAAATGACTTTGTCTGCCCAGAAAGTTAAAACCCACTGCTATTACACTTCCAGTTCAATCGATGATAAACTATGGAAAACATCAGTGTCATATATTGTATTTAACATAAGGAGCTGTTTGACACAGTGTATCCTTGAAATGTTTATAGTGAGTAAGCAAAACTTTGAATTCACTTGAATAAAAACTCTTAACCTCAGAAATGGAGCCAATACAGTAAAGTTTTATCTCTCTGATACTCACTTTTCTCATTCTAAGGGCCAAATACTGCATTATAAATGGCAAGGAGCCTCTCTCCATTTTATTATGCCTTTTCCTATTGCTGTATGTGTTCAGCACATCTTAGAAGAAGAAAATATTCCTTGAATTCTCATAACCTGGAGGCCAGTTGTCATTGCTGACCTCTTCGTTTCACTCACCATGGTCCCTGTCTCAAAGGAAGGTACTGGTGACAGGAAGAAGAAAGTGGAGTGTGTTGCAAACTGATTATCCTTGGAACAAGAATTATGAACTGCTTAATCCCCTTCCTTGCTGCTTATTCAAGTTGTCTTTGAGACAAAGACTCTTATCCTCTTTGATAGATCAGTCCTCTTACCTATGAGCATCTTCAAGCTTGTTGAAGACACAGAGCAGTATAGGAGACAGTGATGTCCTTATGACTCAGACTGTGAGAAGGAGAGAGGCTGAGCAGCTCAGTACCAGAAAGTACTGGTTTGTAATTAGGGGTCAAAATGGTTTTAAGAGAATCTGGATAAGCATAATTTTGTTAGTCCTAATTTCAACTGACTGATGAATGTCATTATCCCTCCCAGAACTTTTGCTAAAAGGATAGGTGAGCCAAAATTGCCATGACAAACATCTTTAGATGCAACTGAGCTGATATTTATGGTAGTTGTTCATACTCCTTCCAGCCTGTGTCAGCAAAGGGGTACTCTAGAGTGCTTTTTTTATGGGGATGTTGCATAAAGTAGGGTTGATTCTCTTGCACTGAAGAAGTACCAGATGAAAGTCCCTGTATGAAAATTACTGTGAGAGTGTAATGGAAAAGTATCTCCATGTATTTGTCCTCTCTACAGCCAGACATTCTTCTGTGGCCACTGAACTGCTTGGACTTCTGATCTAACTTGATCCAGCCATTCCTATTTTCTTAAAAGCATACCTTGTGTTCAAGAAGAAAATGGGGCAGTGAATAAAAGACATAGTCTTATCTTTGGTGAAAATTCCCTCTTCAGTTTAAACAGATGAACTCGCATAGCATGACTTTTCCATTTCATATTTTTAGTTAGAAGATTCCACTAAAAAAATGTGCTATGTAACAAATGCATGATTTCATTGGCTCCTTACAGGCCTCATCTCAGGCCATAATTCTTGATTTCTCCTAATTAGTTGCTGTGGAAATGATTATGTCATAAACACAAACAATGGGAATATAAGGAGCAGATGAATTTTTAAGAAGCAAAGATTTGTTTTCCTGTAAATGACCAAAAAACCCAAAGGAGAGGCATTATGATAATTTCTGCATTGTCTTTCGTCTCAGGATTTTACAGTACTTCTCAAGTATTAATACATTAAAGATTTTTGAAAAGCTGCTGCAGAAATGGTGTTGAAACCTTCCATGTTCGTTGTCCTCAGTAACTCATGATCAAATTACTGTTGCTTGCAACTAAAAATAAGATTTCCTTGCAAACTGAGCCTTGCTCTGATATCTGGCCGGATTCTTCCCAATGTACTCATCAGTACTAGTTACAGAGATTCTGCTGACCAAGTTATTTACACCTGTGTAGTCCAATTTGCTTCAAGGCTCATTTTATCCCTCTGCCTTCAGATTCTTTCCCTTGGAGATTTGTAGGCAGTTCCAACACTTTCAATAGTGTTGCCTCACTGTTGCTGCACTATGTGAAAGAACAGTAAATGATTGTATCGAAGGACTACAGGGTGGAATGGAATCTGCAGCTGCGTCAATCTCAGCTACTTTCTGCATGACTATCGGGAGAAAAATCAATAAAAATATATTTTTTTGCCACTGAAGTCAGCACATGTGGCTAAGGATCCTCTGGGGAGTGAAATCCATCACTCTACACAAGCCCACTGTATAGCAACATTCTCCTTAAGTGCTCAAAATGGAGTTTGTGTGGTGTATAGGCCATGTGAATTCACATGTGGATTTCACCAAGGGAGAGGCTCTTTGAGTCCAAAGATGCCTTTTTGCATAGTCACTATTCAACTATAGTTGTACTATATTTTGGCATTCACGATACCTCTGTCAGACAGCTGAGCATTTATAACTGCTGCCTTTTACAGATGGGAAAACCAAGGCATGGAGAATTTTAATGACTTGTCTAAAGGAGCACAGTCAGTTAATGGCAGAGTGAACGCAGAGCTCAGGATTTCTGTCTCCTAGTCTTCACAGAACGTTTCTAGAGCAATCTAGGAGTGATGTAAGCTGCAAGCGGAAATATTTCCAAACAATAAATACCTGTCAGGCTGCATAAAATATCCACAACAGCTCTTTAAACATGCAAAAGCAGTTTCATTTTAAAGGAATGTGGTCTTTTCTTCAGTGATGAGAAAGGGATGCTTAAGTGTGAACGTATTTTCTCCTCCCATTGATTAAAAAAAAAAAAAGAGAAATTATCCTGCTTATAGCTATGAAATAGAAGATCTACATAAGTATAAAGTTTCTATCCACAGATAGAAAGTTTTTTGAAACTGAAGCTGTAAGTACAAGTTGGGACGTAGGATCTCCTCGTCAGCTGTCCACATCTGTAATTGGAACTATAGAGTAGTACGTTTGCAGCACTGCCTTATAATATGCACATGTCAACTTTATAGAACTCAAAATATGCACAAGAAAGATACACTAGGAAGGGCAAAATGCTTTTGCATAGTTTTTATATTATTCACGCAGCTGGAATGTTTACAGCACAGTACAGAGTGTAACAAGAGCAAATGCTGAACCACATCAAGCGGTTCCCTTGTTGTGCATGTCATTTAAATATCAAATCTATAAGGGCGTTTGCTATGTTCTTCACACACAGAAAGACCACAACTAAGTGACTTAAAAGTATCCCATGAGCTTTTAAAAATGCGGACAAACAACTCTCTTCTTTGATAATTGCAAATACATTGTTCCACTCTGTTGGTTCTGCAACATCTGGTGTTTTATAAAGCATTTTAAAATGTCATCTCCTTTCCCCGTTTGCCCACACCCTTCTCACTGCACCTTAACCCCAGCATAACAAGAAACTTTAATGTCTAAGGAAATCTGGGGGAAATCTTGCAAATCAGAGTTAAAGAATAGTGTCTGTATAGATTTGAGCTATTCTTTAATTAACAAGAAAGCTGAGTCAGTGGCCTGGAGCAACACTACGATATAAAATGGTTTCCAAGAGGAAGGTGAACAAAATTCTGGGCTGTTTCAGTGGAAAGGTGTTATTAAATGTTTTTGCTGAAGAGATTACTTAGAACCTTTTGCTTGGTACTGTTAACTTGATATTCTAGTCTTGGCATTAAGTTTTTCTTAAGTATGTCACAATGTGGTGTCTCAAGAATAGAGGACTGTCACCCCCTTCATTAGTCCTGATATGTGTCCAACACACCATTTGAATTGTAAATCGAGTGTAGTGCTTCATAGTTAGCAAGTTAGTGAACTTCATAGTCTGTGTCTGAGGATGAGCTTGCAGGGAGATGCAAAATTTACCCAAAATGGGCAAGGGGAGAGGCCATTGCTGTGTAGCATTTGTCCTTCATCAGAGTATTTTAGCATTTTTCATAGAAGTCCTTGTCAGTCCATTGTGACAAACAGCAAATAGGATACTTTGAAAAGTAGGAGGTGATTAGATACAAATCTAATACTACAGAAATGAGTAAAGATACAAATTAATAATATAGAAATAAATGTAGAATCTTCACAAATAATATCCCAAATATCTTTATCTTTATAAAGATAATGAGGTGGTGGTGTGGGGGTTCATCCTGCCTGATTTTAGCTATCAGGCTTATAGTCTAAACAGGTGTTATAGCCCCTATGTTTTCAGTGAAGAGAAAAGGAGCAGGGTCACCTCTAGGTGGCAGTTCAACCCACCTGTCCGGGTGAGACTAGGTGCTCACTTTTCATCTGACTAAATTTAGGTGAGATGAATCTCACCTTTACTAGTCAGCATAGAGGAAGATGCTTCACAATCCAATGAATTTAAAGTAAGATGTACTTCTTTAGCTTTTGAAGTCAGAGGAGTAGATTTCTTCTGTTTATAAATCATAAGGGCTGAAGACAAGTATTGTGAACTGTTTATTCAGTGAAGTTGCCTAAGTCGTCTTTTTTATAAATGCACTGAAAATGTGCAGCAAATCCTAAAATAAACCACATCTAGCTACAGTCAAAAGATTATGTTAAATTATCCATATTCGTTTCCTTTTCCAGAATTGGTGAAAATTAACAAAATTTTACTCGTAATGAAAGATGTAATGTTAAAATCTATTTTTCCAGAGCTGTGGGAGTGTCAGATCAGTAGGTATATCCTTATCTGCTTTATTCTCACTAAAACAAGTAACAAGCAATGAAAAGTACAGTAGCTCTGTCTTTAGCATGGATTAGAAACCAGAGCACCTGCTTTAAGGTGCCACAAGTAAGCTTGTACCTGTGTTTTGTCTTTAGCTTTCCTTTCTGTTCTGGTTCTCCTTAAAATTTTTGAGCCTGTGATGCAGTTAGACTTCTATTTTCCTGGCGAGATATACTCTTTATAAAAAACTAGTCTCATTTAAATTAACAAAACAAGTTACAAGGATTACTTTTCCTGCTTGCAAATAATTGAAAGGCCTAAGTTTCAGAGTGGAAGATGTATTTTTGTAAATAAAGGCATAGTAAAACTGTTCATGAGTATATTTAGGCTGAAAATTAAAGTGAAAACATTCGCATAGGGTAGTGGTCACAAGCATTCTTGAGCTTGATAGGTTTAAGAACAGGTTTATGCAGAAGGTTATGGTCTTGAAGTACAAAGGCCTGGATTTGGACACTTAAGGTGGAAGAGAGCATAGGGATTGTTTCTTCCAATAAGCCTTTGCCTTGGGTCAATTCATGCCTTTTTGACAATCAGTGACATGCTGTTACTATGAAATTAAGGTAACTAAGATGTAAAGTTAGCTAGCTGCAGTCTTTGCCAGTTTCTGCTCCTGAGCCTTTATCCCTGTCTCTGTTGTCCCCTGCCTCAGTGTGATGATTCCCTATGAGGATGTGACACCAGCCAGTATCCTCTCAGCATCACCAGTTCAAATCCCATTACCCTGCAAACACCATTGCTGAAGCCCTAGAAGTTCAAGAAATGAAGGGAAATGGTGATTCCCTTTGGACCGTGAGCCACATGACCTTTCGTTCTCACATGGTTTAGTCCCTCTTCTGTACGTGACTGCCGCTTGGGACGTTTTCTGGCCCTAGTCCATTTGACTGCAGTTAGCATTTAGCTCACACATCGTTACGAGAAGCGCTGGTTACGAAGATCCGCAGCTCTTGTCATAACAGAAGTATTTCGTATGCACCTGCAATTTGACGTTTGTGTTAAGGGAATATTGCAGAGTGAATAAAGAAAAATGAAATAATTTGCCTTTTTACAGACTCCACCTGCTAGGTTTTGTTGGTTTTTTTGGAGGAAGGGCGTTGAGGTGGTTTTTTTGTTTGGTTTTTTTAGCTGTTTGGGTTTTTTTTTGAGAACAATCCGAAGGTGTGTTTATGGCGTTAGGGAGAAGGCACATTGTGGGTTACAATGTTATAAGCAGAGAAAAAAGGAAAATCTGTAAGACAGATGGCTATTAACATGGTGTAAATACCCTATTTTTAAATGCAAGGGGAAAAAGGTGTTCCATATATAGTCGTCAAGCTGGAAGCTTTGTGTTTGTAATAGTACCATGGCAATGTGGAGGGATTAATCACTTCCTGTGTGCTATTTGTAACAGCAACACCAACAAAAAGTGTTCTCAAGAAGCTCTATATTTTTATTGCATTTGATCCTCTTTCTTCAGGTGCACCTATTCAGATAGACTGATTTCATTAGGAACACCCTTGCCATAGGCATGCAAGTGCAAGGACCTGCCACTTTCTTGTACCCAACAATCCCCCTGGGGCGTGAAGCTCTTTGCCACTGTACCTGGTTGTCCCACCACCCCTTGATCACATAGCAGAGGCAAGCAGGGGGAGGGTGTCAGGGTGTGCTGCAGCTGTTCTCTGCTGTGTCTCAACCAGGTGCTCACAGAATTAGGGAGCTATAAATGGCTTCCTGATAGCGTTCCCCAGCTTGCCTTCCCGAAGTAAAACAGCATAGGAGAGTGTCTGGCCCGATAGTGTTCACAAAAGCAACAGATTTGGCCTCAAAACACTTCTTGCTGCTCATTGCAGGGACTCATATGGCTGAGAATGACCTAATGTACTTCAGCAACTGCACTGAAATTAAGAGTTCAGTCTCATGTATCCACATTAAGTGGAAAGACAAACAATTTGAGTTATGTTAACAATGCCTCTGTAATGGAAAATCTTGATACTTATGCTGATGGGAATTTTCTCTAATTGATCTTTGGTATTCAAGAAACTGTTATTGGAAACTGATATTTCACACCTTCATACCATGGTGATTGTTACTTATTAAGTGCTTTTTATATCTTGATGTCTGGGAGTAAAGGGTCCCCAAATACATGTTAATGTTAATCCATCTTGTCAAGTAAGTTTTTTCATTATGTGGTGTGACTGGAAAATGATCAGTTCAGAGCTTTGCTTTATAATTGAATTCAAGGCAAATTTAAAAAGTAGTTTTACTATTTCTTTTAATAGATTTAATATTTCATTTGCAGATTCTGGGATTTTTTTGGAGGGGAGGAGGTAGTTTTTTGGGGGAGGCTTGTTTGGCAGGTAGTCACTGGCTATTTTTGTTGAAAACGGAGTGTCAAGGCAAGAGTCAAGTTGCAGTAAAATAGCTCATGGTACAAGGTAAACTGTATATTTCCACAGAATATATCCTGTGATGAAAGCTTCTTTCTTAAGTAGTCACTCTCTCCAAATAATGCATTCTTTCCAGACACTGTTGCTATTTTGTTCTTTGACAGGTAATTACAAACGTGCTCCTGAAAAAGAAAAGAAAAAAGAAAGCCATACACCTACAGGAAGGCTTTTAAATGCAGGTCCTACTTAATCTGGTTTAATCTTTGTTTATATAAATTCATGTGTGTTTTGAGAGCTCGTTTTTCAACTTTGAAGCACCCTTCTATATTTATTTCTCTGAAACTTTTTGCAGCTCTTGTATGAGAAAAAAACAATGCTGGCAGTAAGTTTGTGTATATAAGCTAAAGACTTTTAGAAATGCATGCATTTTTGCCAACTGCAGTTGCTGGTTTTAACTGGAAAGCTAATACCACCCTCATAGAACAGTGCCTTCAAAAAACCCCAGGATTACAGATGATGTTTGTGAATTCATTCCTGAGTTTGAATATAATGCTTTATCTCAAAATAGGCAGTTACAGAACACAGTATTTTTAATGCAGCATCCTCATTGCATGAAAGAGCCATGAAGCAGATAAACTAAAGAGAAAAAAAGAAGATTTAGGGAGAGGATGTGACTCAGGGATTCGGGATCCTTCCAGATCGATAGAGCAGACCCAGAAAAAGAATAACATCCAGCTGTTGCAAATGGACAGATGGAGATGATGAAGAAAAAGGAAAAGAAAAAGAGTGAATGGAGGAATAAGTGTGGTCAGAAGCATAGGGTGGAGTTCGTCCTGCTTTCATTTCAAAATAGGAGAGAGGCAGTTGGATCTGGGAATGAACAAGATCCCAGTAAAGATGAATGAGGCTTGCTTCCCATAGTGAGAGAATTGATTGGTGGCCCTGATTTATTTTTTTTTTACTGTATTTTTAGTGAAAACAAAGATTAAATACTTTCCTGATGATCTGAAGTGGTTTCCTGTAGTCAGTTAGGTGTAACCCTGTCACCCCAAATCAAAATATTTTGTTGAGTTTTAAAATACATTGTTTTTTTCCTTCTTTAAAGGTGAATTTAAAAGTGAAAATATAGTTTAGAAGCAGTCACTTAAGTGATATGTTGTAGGTTTGGGGGGATTTTTTTTCAGCTGAACTACTGATTTCAACCTGAATTTGTAAATCATTTTCAGGTGTGCTAAAAACTAGAACATTATTGACTGAAAGCACTGCCCAGCTGTACAAACCATGAAATTTCTTGGGGACTTTTTCGGAGGAAAACAATGGATCCAACCTGCATTTGTGTGCCAAATACCTACATCGTTTGGGAGTTGAGGTTGTTTGTTCATAGTCAAGAGAAAAATGCCAACTCGTGCTGTTTCAAAGACCATGAGCAATTTTTGTGGGTTTTTTTCTGTTTTCTGTGTCCAAAACTATTTTTAATCATTGTAGATGCTGGTACTATATCTTTTGTAAAATTAGGCTCTTTAAATGAAGGCATTCAAAGAACTGGCTACTTATTAAAAAGGCTGTGGTCTTAATTCATTTGGCTTTCTCACAGTGAGAAAATAGAAATAATCAAATTGTTTGCTTAAAGTTGAAAAAAAAAAAGTATTTCCTATTCAAAGAAATAGATGCTTATTTTAATGATAAACTGCACACCCTTTTCTGAGTGCTAGAAGCCTTCTTCTCTTTTTCTAATAATTGTCCCTTGGCACATTCATCTCTTGTGTGTTGCTTAGAGGCCTGTCTGGTAATCTTTAGCTAGTTTTAAATCACAGGTTTCTCCATATGCAGGCCAAATGTTACAGAAGATACTGAAAGTTCATGCATGCGTGCACACTCTCTCAAAGGCTTTAAAACATCCGCAGATATCTGTAAAGGGCATATGCTAACAGAAAAAAAAAATGTTGTGGTACAAGAAGGAGTTTGAGAGCAAAAACAAGTTGTCAGATATTCATAAAATGCTTTAAGAGTAAAATATTTTGTGTACAGTTTTCAGGTACCCAGAAACTAGGGGTTTGTTTGACTCCAGTTATGGGTCTTAATCTAGTAATGATTAAAATATTGCAGGACATTTTAGTTCTCACTTGAATGGCCTTCCTAGTTACAGGAGGCTGTTATGTGCTTTTACTGTTCTATGCTGCAGTAGTACTTTCTAATCTAATATCTTTCCACTTCACTTACTGCCCTTAGTGTTCATTGCAGATTTCATAAATAAAATAAGGACAATTTTGTTGTTCCAGAAGCTGAGGCTTGAATGGTTCCAGGGGCTTTGAGAAGGTTGTGGAGCAACTGCACAAAGTTAGGAGAGAACTCTCGATTTCTCTATGCCATGTTCCTTCACCATGACCACCCTGTCACTCCCAGGTGAAATAGAGCCATCTGGGAATCAGTGTTAGTCACTAAGACCACCTTGCTGTAGGAAGTATGGGAGGATATTTGTGATAGGTGCTGGACCAGGTGGAGTTGTTGGTGGCATAGCACTGTACTTGCATTGAAATTCTATGGTGTAGTTGGACCTAATTCCCACAGTCTGAAGAAGAAGAATCTGGTACAAGTGAATATCTGATATGCTGTGAACACAGCCAGTTGTCTTTCCCAGGATCCCCAATGAACAAACACCTTTGCTGTGCCACTTAACCTCTATGGATTGCTACATTATGCAGCAAACTAAAATGAGGTGGGAGTTGTGTCACTCATGTACACACATGCACTCCCAGTGCACTCACTCATGTATGAATACTCTCTTTAGTGCCTGGACCTGTGTTATGAATACATTTCTTCTAAACCTCATCTTAGACTTTAAACAATTTCTGTCTAGCAAACCTGACTGTTCAGTTGGACTGTGTTGACATTTTGCAGTATTGCTGTCCAGCACTACTGAGGCAGTGAGGAAAATTTTTATATACATGTATAAATCTCCTTACCTTTCTAAACTGTGTTTACAATAGATTTTCCAACTGAAATAAGAGGATAGTTTTGTCAATTCATGTGATGGTTGTTGAGCTGTTTGGTACATCTTGCTCTTCTGTGCTCTTTAACACTCATTCAGTGTGGAGATAGTAGGGAATATGCATCTGCTGTCCATGCCCAAGGAATGAAAGTTAGCAGATAAAAGGTTCAGCAACACCCTCTTGTTCAAAGGGAGTGCAAGAGCAAATTTTGGATACAGGCTGATATCACATCCTTGGAATAAGTTGTTATTTTGTTATGGTTGACCTAAAGATTTATCCCTCCTATTAGTCATGCCAGTTTTTTTTGAAAAATCATTATCAATCAGCACTAGGTCAAAGTTTAAGCTGGGGATTAGTATTTATAGTTACACTGCAGGAAAGAAGTCCACTGATGCTGAAATGGACACAGTTGTAATATTATTATAAAACTTCTAATATCTTCTAAATTTGAGGAAGATAACTTTTGCCTTTCAACTTTTGTCAGTCCTCATAGGCATGTTGGGAGTGGGTTTACTTTTTGTTACAACAGACTGTAATGACCTAAGCCTTTGGTGGTCAACAGAAGCAGTAAAGGAAAGAGAAGGGGGGTAAAAGAGAGTTTATTGTGAGACCAAGCTTTAGTTTTGTTGGAGAAACTGACAAAGCAGTTTATGACATCCCTATGATTTTATTATAGCTCTTAAGGATGGTCAGGGCTCAGTACATGCCCAGAGCAGATGTATGGACTCAGTACAGGGATATGAAGCATGCTTGAGTATTTCATACTTTAGACGTGTAAAGCTGTAATTGCTAAGGGATAACTGGGGTCAAACTGGCTTCTATTTCAGGAAGAGATTTGGCAAGGGAAGATTTGTCATCATTTTCATGCTTGAGAGAAGGTGATGTATTATATACTTGGTGATGTATTATATACACTGCTCACTGTGGACTGCACAAAGAAGTTATATTTTAAACCAATTTCACATATCCGTTCAGTGGAGAGAGGCAACATGTTGGATGTTCATGGTATATTCATTAATATACTTAGTCATTGGGAGCTATGTCATGATAATCTTTTATAGGATACATAAAACAGCGTGTTTAGGAAAAGACAATCTTGGACGACTAAAAAATTATAACTAGCAGAGAGAGTAATGACAGATCACTATAGGAAGTTCTTAGTGATGGAAATAAGCACAATGAACAGCACTGGCATTGACATAGGTTGTCATAAGCCATATTGGGAACACTAGTTTTCCATGCCTTTGGCTATTCCTGACTGCTAGCAAAGATTTTGGTCATATTCCAATGTTTTTTTCAGAGTTAAAGTTCTCACGGTAGCAATTATTTTAAGTCTTCTGTGTATTAAACTGAAAAAAAGCACCAAAGCCACATAAAAATAATCTATCTTTCAATCCTAATAAAATGGAAAAAACCAGAAATGTAGTTCTTGCCTCCACAGAGGCTGTTGGCATTTTTCAGTAGTTAGAAAAATAGCCAGTGTGAACAGACGAATTTGTATTTAAAATACAGATTTACAGTGTCAGATGGTATCTCATTCTGAGCAAGCTTGTCAACACATAAGGAAACAACATATTCTGCCTGAAGTAATATGTGGATTGTAAATCATATGTTACCTCAGAAAAACCCCACCCCTATTCCTGTAATTAACTTACACAAATCTAACTTTTAAAGTCATTACATTAGCAAGTACCTTCTAGAATGTCAAAGCTAAAGAGCCCCAGGAATCCTAGAGAGAAAAGGGTTTTGGTAAGAAGCCAAATATTCTGAGCACCTTTTATGTGTTTGTGTGTGTGTATGTATATATATATATATGAGTATGTATCTGTATATACAATACAATGAGAGAAAATAGTCTACATCTTCATTAGACTGTTGGAGCTGAACACAAAATATCAACCAATGCAGTGCAACAATAGAGCAGGACATGAGAGCTCAGCCTGTCATGAAAAACAAAAGTTTTCTTTTGAATCTGGGGATTTTTGGTTTTTGTGGGGTTTTTTTTGAGAACTATGTTTTGTTCAGCTCCTCAGCTGGTGGAAAAGTCTTTTTGTTTACCCAGAAATAAAAAGGAACAGCCTTTAAAAAGGTAGCTTGTAATTAAAGTAGCTGAAAACAGATATTGGCAAGCCTTGGATTTTTGATATCAACTTTCTCCTTTCTCCTCTTGACAGGTAAATCAAGTAAAAAATGTTTACTGACTTGGCAGAGAATTCATGAAAATAATGCTCCCTATAATCCTTAAATGATCATTATGAAAAAAAAGTCTTAATTATATATAAGGCTATCATATAAACAGAATATTTTATGTCATTGCTTGGCAACAGAAATGTGATTTCTAATATTGAAGTAAACAAGTTCTTTAAAATTGATACATGCAGTCCTTCACTGGTATTATTTAGATTTGTGAATGGCTCATTTCACCAAATGAAATATGATCTGTGTTTTTCATGTGTTATAGGTATTGACTTAACTGAGATAAACCCTAAATTCAGGGGATTTGGGTAGGAGTAGATATTTGATAGGTGTTTTTGCAAAGATAAGGAAGAGAAAGGCCCCAAAACCCCAAGGTCAGAATTTTAGTGCACTGTTATTGAACATTCTGAGTATTTATGACATGATAGATGTTACAGAAATTCTTTGAAAACAACTTCCATGAAAGGATCAGCATGAAGAAAAGTAATGTTGAAATGTGATTTTTATATAGGATTTGTTTTATTCACATTTGGCAAGCAGGAGGGGAAAAAAAATAACCTATTTTTATTCCATGGTGCTGCGACCAAAAATTTCAAGTTTTCTTTAAAAGGCATTGTAAGTGGGGTATTTGGTGGAGGCCATGAACTACTTTAATACATATTCCATCATTCTGTGCTGCATTTTTTTCTTGTTTTTATTCACTTTAGCATACTGAATGATTGAAAATCCAGCTACAGCTAGTATAGGCTTCATTGTTGGAGCTGAAGCCTTGGATGTGCGCTGAATGGCAAGTGGTGTACCCAGAAAACCTAATGCTGTCTAAAGGAAGAGAAGGGCTGGGGTAGTTGGATGAATACTTAATTCCTTATATCTGTTTTATGTCTCTAGTCAGCCTGGAAACACAGATTTCCTAGTGAAAGAGTTATATGGTCTTTCCAAGAACTCTGCTCTCCTGCAAAAGAAAAGATTGGCTTGTATGTAGTGTCAGCAAGGAAAGAAGAAAAAAAATATTGCATAGGAATCCCAGCATAAAAGGTAGCTCTAAAAAAATAACATTCCTACTGGCACAACCTCTTGGCCTATAATGACAAAATCCTCACATGACAGAACACTTCATTCCCCCATGTCAGAAAAAGGACACCATCCAGCAAAGACTTTTGATTGCCCAAAACAATAATTATCAACACTCTGGAATTAGATAAGAAATTGTTTATTTCTGTTCTATAAATTCTATGGCAAGGATTTAATCTCCTTCACTAAAATCTCAACTGATGTGCCTGTGCAACAGTAAGAAAAAACAAATAAACAAATTAGCCCTTCCTCAAAGAAACAAAACTTTGACATTTTAGTATTAAATCTTCAGATTCTGCCTTTCTGCTATTTTCATAGAAAATTTATTGCATCCATACCTTTTCATACTTAAACAATAGTCACTTTAATTTCCCACTTCGCTGTCATAGATGCTTATGTCAACAATTGACATTTTTCCAACACATGAGGGAAATTAATATTTTGCTTTGTGTTTTCAGGGATTAATGCATATGGTCACCATACTAAGCTGCAGTTCCAATGTTTCATTTTGATGTTTAGGTTGTTTTGTGAATAACTTTATGCTTCTCCTCATTTGGGATAGCTATGGGGGGAAAAAAAAAAAAAAAAGAAACGTATTTTATTCCTTACTGTTGAGGGAAGAAAAGGCAAAAGCCTGGTATGGAAGCCCATTTGGTTAATTCAGTGGAGTAACTCCCTTTTGGCCATCTTTCTGATCATTGTATTATAACATACTCTGTTTCTTTTTCCATTCTGGCCTCTTGTACATACACGAAGACATAACTGAGAAATTGAACTTCCTACCTAGGAAGTATTTAAGCCATTTGTGCCAGTAACTTTGGTCTTACTATTTAATGCAGATTTTTCAAACATAAATATAAAGGTATGCTTGATAATGCATTTTTCCTTATTCTTTATTGTCTTTTCTGATCATATTTTTCATTAGTTTCTTCTTTATTTTACAAATCAACTTCTATTAATTCAGCATTATTTTTATATGTATTAGAAATAATGGAACAGTCCATGAGCATCTGCTCTTCTAATTGAGAGAAGACCCCCACTGGTTTGCCAAAAAATGTTTCTTGCATTTAGGTATTTTTGGTTAAAATTTAAGCTTTTCCCCCCTTTATTTTGTTGTTGATAATTACAGTGTCAGAATTGTACTGTGTACAAAACAGAAGATGTGGACCCAACCAGGTGAAGTTGCAAACAAGACAACTTTGAGAACCTCAAACTAGCTATCACAGTTTTTTTCCTGTTACAGTTTCCCCATCAATCCATTATGGATGTAAAGGAGCATGTAAATTATTTTAATAATAATAATAATAATTTTAAATCTTTTAGAGTAGTTTCAACCATAAACAGACACCATCTTTTATGTCTGCTCTCCATTATAGGTCCCACTTTAATTGGAACACTAAATCTGGCCCCTTTGATTCTCATTTTTGGCAATCAATCTAACCTTTTTACCTTGATTTATGTTTTGGGGATTAAAAATCATGTTTTAATAAGGCAGAAAAGGAGTTCAAATCTGGATCTTCTGGCCATACAATTTCTTCATCAACATTAAAAATGTGCTATACAACAGGCCCCTCTCTGAGGTGATATAAACAGAAACATCCATTTTCTTATTTTTCATTATAAGGCTCAAGTTTTAATCAGAAAAGGAGTACAACATAATTTTGACAAACATTCACAAAAGATTTATACATTCATTCCAGTAAAAAATAAATAAATTGAATGAAACCTCAGAAGTTGACACAAAATGGTGCTGTTATCTTCATCACTTCTGATCCTTCTGTTTTTTTCCATTCACTCCAGACTAGTATGGTTAAAGCCCAAAGATCAGTAGATCCCTGTCTTCTTGATGTATATACCATACTACAACATAGACAGCATATCAACTATTCTTGGCCCTCATCTTTGGTGGTGGCAGACTTGCTCTCCCTGTGAAATTATACGTATTAAAATAGCAATGCCATTAAACCTTACGATCTCTGATTGTATCCAGTATAAATAACTCTAGTTTTGAATTAAAACCTTCCATTTTAATGAAGTTCAACCATGTTATTTTTCAGAGGCCTGTGTATATGTGCTGCCCTTTGCAAAATACTTCTGATCTAAGAAATGCTGGTGACCATCTGCATTTTCCTAAATAGCAAATATGGAACCAGTTGAAGCCTAGGCAGACTGATGGCTCAATGTATGCAGGTCATAAGAAATTTTCATTTCGCCCATGCAACATACACAATAATTCACATTAATGGTGTTCAGCCAAATGTAACATCACAAACACTGAAAGACTTGAGTTGCAAATTCGTTCAGAAAGGATAAACCCAGATTTTTCTGCTAATATGTAATTAAAACTTGTTAGTGTCCATGTTTATGTGCCAACAAGTGCCCTTGGGCACCTCTTGTCTGATCAAAACTGTGGCCTTCTGCGTCCTTCAGGAAGAGAGACCTGCCAAACACCACAAAAGGTGACGTTTGAGCGGACAAGGTGCTGAGATGAGTCCATTAATCTCTTATTAATCATGCTGACATTTTAAAGGATGATTTTCTTAAGCAGGGAAAAAAAAAAAAAGAATTCTCCCAATAGCTTACAGATACTGTGAGGACTGGAAACAGGATGGGTCGTCACAAGCCAATGATGGATTGAATTTACTGTTACCAAGAGACAAAATAAACAAATGTGTTTCATCCTGAGAATGTCCACCTGGGGAGAAGTTCTCAAGGGACAGTCATTCACTAGGCCTTTTGGCTTCTTTGGATTGGGATCAAGCTCCCGAGATCATTCCAAATTTTGGACAGCTATCTGAAACAGATTTCCCTATTACTTACTGGTATACAGATTTTTTTCTTGTTACCAAGCTTTATTAAGTCTGGACAGATTGGTTAACTTTGCTCTTGCATTTCCCATCAGCCTTAAGTTTCTGAAAGACTTGAGCATTTACCTTTACTCCTAGCAACTGCAGCAGAGATCCATAGATGCTGATCATTAGTATGGCCTTTTAAAGCCATTTTATTCTCATCCTTCCTTCGTAATACAAGGAACTACAAACAAACTATGCCACATGTAAGATTACCTTTCTACCTGCCCAAATCCCTCAGGAACTCACACAGCTCTGCTGTATTCATGACGTCAGTATCATTATATATATATAATCTGTAAGATATGTTCTCCAGTAATTCCCAAACTCCCATACAAGTTCATCCAGCACTGACAGCATTGCAGCTCGTCCTGTCAGGTATTGTTCTCAGGAGGTGTTTCCAGATGTTATAAACTTGCAATATATATGCTTTATTTGTAGAAGTCACTTATATTTGGGAAAAAAAAAATATACATAAAAAAAATATCTCTAGCAGAGAAAAAAACCCTAAGTTTAAATCTTTGCCAGGCTCACCTGAAGTTCTTTGGAATGCACTCAAATTAGACACATATATGTAGTGTTTAAAAAAATACAGTCACAACAACTAATGTGAATGTTTGTGATGTTTGGCCATTTTTCTTTCTACTATCTTCTGAAAATAAAACACCTTACTAACAAAGCCAATATCATCTGCTTAACATTTCAGTGCTCAAACAATATGTTCTGTATTGACTCTATGATTTTAAGGGGTTTTACCTTTATTTGTGTTTAATAGTGTTATTGCTGCATTTTTAAATGTCATAGATCATGTTAACACTCCAAACTCCATGAGTTTAGCTTTCAGCAACAACTGTTCCAAAATGACCATTTTAAGTGTATATTTTGTAGTTCAGATATTACATATTACCCATATTCCTTAGTTTTTATGTTTTATATATGAGAAGGACAAACTATTTCTCACTTGGATCATTGTACCTTCATAGTTATCCAGTCCCAAAGAAATAGTTTAGAAACTTGTAAGTGGAGATATTTCCTGTAAATAATTAGCAAAGGAGAATCCATTGGAAATCTAGACAAAATTAAGAGTTTTAAAAATTCAAAGCTCTAATCAAGTCAGGTGAAAAATTATTCCAACAGTTAGCTTTATTATTATCTTATTTGGAAACATCCTTGTGATCTTTTTTTAAGTTATTTCTTAAATGCATGTTAAAGAAAGGCATATAAATTAGTGAATCAAGGCTGAAATGAAATGTTCTAATACACTATGCTATGTTACTACCTTTATTCTATGTTAGATAAATCATTGTGCTGTGCACTTAGTGGATGCATTGTACTAACAGATTAGTACTTATATATGTAGAACTTATATAAAAGAACTACATTCTTGTAAAGAAAGTGCTGAAGTGACCCAGGCCATCAAATGCTGTGAATATAAAAAATGAGATCTGAATTTGGTTTGAACTTAAGTGAGAATCTGGTGTTAACAGCTGTGATTCTCAGGAGATACATCCTGGTCTACATCAGCTGGGATTTCCGAGGCTCTGAAATCTCCATGTCTGGATATATTGTCTTGCTGTTTGTTGAACAGAGGAGCTAAAGGGCCTTGACATTATCAGTAATTAATGGAGTAATCTTCTACCTGATCCAAACTGACAGAACATTGCTGGTGATTCTGGTCAAAACAGTGATCAATTTAAACAAAAGGTACTGTTCCAAGGCTCACTGACTAGCCATTGACAGGCATAGAAATGATGAAGTGACTACAGACTCCTGATTATTTTTTTCTTCTGTTTTTCTTCCCGTGTAGTTGTCTGTTGCTCATTCAGGAGCTGGTCTGCTGTGCCAGTGGTTATGTGAATGATTGTGGGGAGAGAGTGATAAAGCTGTGTACTATCCACATGTTGCCTGGACTTAATTCCATACTGATTCACTTTGTTCCATGTAGCTATTGAAAATAAACTGAGGGAAGAATTGAAGCTTTTGAAACTCCACAAATATCATTGTTACTAAGAGTATCTGTTAGGTTATGCAAAGGACTGCCAACTCAATCCTTGATTGTGCTAGGTGTTGGATAAACAAAGAGGTGTCGATCATCAGTAGCCAAGGAGCTCACAGTCCAAATAAAGCAGGAGTAGGGTGGGGTAGAGGTGTCAGACAAAAGCTGTGTGAACAACGTGATATTTGGAATAAATGTCATTTCCAAAGCTCTTGGCTTCTGCAGTTACCTACACAATTTGAGGAGTCTGGTGGTGGAGGTAGTTTCCTCTCCCTGCTCCCTGGGTGTATCTCTCCAGGAAGGACTCAAATAATTTTAGAGCACTACGCTTGATACAGAAGTCCACGGTGATGGGAACGGATGTCTGTCCTTTGCCCATTGATGGGTGGAGAATATTCATCAGTCTCCTAGGTGGTGTCAGTTGTGTGTCCTGGCTTGGCTCCAGACTATACTGTGTCTAAAAGGTTAATTTCCATTAGATGAGAATGTCCTTGGCCTTTGACTAGTTTCACTGTGGACTTGCTCATGGGAAGTTTGATACTGGGCGGTAGTTGGCTGGAACCAAAGTATCCAGGGTGGGTTTCCTGCCTGGGGATAAACAGAGCATGTGTATCTCCAGGAACAGGAGTCTGGCATCTTCTGCCAGCATTCAATTCACTTATGGCAATCAAAGGTGATTCCTTTTATTACAGAGGTTCAATACTCTCCTTATGCAATCTCTTTGTCTTTTCCAGCCTCTCAGTGACTGGAAAAGACAGTGTATCTTCAGCTGCAGTACTCCATCTGACTTACCTGTTTGTTTAAATGAGTTTGAACTGTACACTTCGCCATAAAGAAGCATGGGTTAAAGAACTATGCAGCCTAGTTTGGCACTCTGCTGTAATATCCATGCACGATGAATGTAAATTAATGAATGCTGGTACTTCTGCTGCAGTTTCTCTCTTTCAGTGTCAGAGAAATCTCTTTACTTGTTCTCTTCTTATGACAGAAGCTTTAACTTTGTTCAACAACACACTTGGTAGTGTTTGCAACTGAAATGCAGGTTTTGATTATTTTTTGCAACTGTTAGGGACAAGAAAGCCTGATCTCTGCTTCAGTAATATTCTTGACAGCAATACTTACAAATTTGCCTTGGTGTTTAGAATATATAGTTTAGTTTTGTGCTTGATTCAAATACACACTAGTACCAAGAAATATGGAAATTTGGCTCTAAATCTGTTTCACTTAACCATGATGAACAGCAAGTCCTTTATCTAAGATAATCTAACTAACTAGTTTTTAGTAGTAGTGTTTTCTAATCAATGGAACACTTGGCAACTGGGCTTTTCATTGCAATCACTGGAAGCTGTACTGAAGGGACTAGTATATACTGGTATAGTCATTTTGCTGCTCTCCCTTTTTCTCTGTGTCAAAGCAAATTGAGCTGGTTTCTTACAGCTTCTTGTACCAGTGGTGCTTTACAGCTGGTAACCTCCATTGTCGCAGCTGATGATTAGTACAAATTTAGCACCTCACTATTGCTACTGTGCCATGCCAACTCTGTGTGCAAGGGAGAGAAGAGTTGGCATGATGAAGAATTGACAACTCAAGAAGGAGAATTTGTGTCTATCATTGTTTGTATTTTTATGTCCACAGATGTTTTTAATTGATAGCAACATTGTCACGATGAAAAAAAAATATTATTGTGCTATTGCCTACTTAAAGACAAATATAAAAGCCATATTTTTTTTCAAGCATTAGAAAATATAATTGCATCACAGTATGAAAAAGATTAATCACTATACTATACTGTACTGTACTATACTATATATTCATACTGTAAGTGCTAGCATCATATTTGAAAGGTACCTGAAAGGATGAAGAACAAGATTGGGATCCCATTTAAGTAATTTTTGTCATTACACTGAATCAGGGATCCTGAATCATTTTCCCAAAAGGTTAGGTCTGAGGTCAGTACCAGAGTTATTTTCTCACATGTGCATTCTAATTGCCTTCGGTGGAAGTTTGCTTGAATAAGATGTAAAAGCTGGGAACAGAGCTCAGTAAACATTATCCTCAACACAATAGCAAATTTCATGTTGCTTTCTGAGGAAATTAGTCTGAATCTTCTAAACTGGCTGTTTTAGAATGTGCTGGTAGAATTCTTTCTGTTTTGCTTTCTCATATGTATGCTTCAGGGAATGGATTGCTGCTGGAGTGTAAATCTTAGATTTGCCAAAATACCAATTCATATGTCCCCCATCCTTCAAAAAATAGTCTTGTTTTGAGAATTTTTATTTTTTACTGGCTTCAGCTTTAATGTTTGTTATTGTAACAGTCCCTGTTGGACATACACTTCACATGATTTTAATTTTCACAGTTGTGGCAGTTCCATTGTAAAAAAGAAGCTATTAATGTCCTCCAACCATTGTTCAATCATTACCACCTTAATAAAAAACAAAACAAAGCAACTTTTAAATGTTCTATTGGTGCAGGCAAAGCCATTCTGCCTTTTGCTTTCATTTCAGCCTGTAGGCAAACATTGGTTTTAAAATCTGTCACAGTCTGATTGATCACTTTCCAGGAAAACAGGATTCAAGTAATTTTAAAAGTAGATTCATAATGGATTAACCAGAGTTGCCACATGAAGAAGAAACATTTTATTCCTTTCTAATGTCAGAGGAGCTGATACGCTCTGTTTAGCATTAATATCTCCTGAATAGCTCAAGCATTCACTTAACTGCACAAGCACAAAAAGATGTAAAACAGGAAGGAGAATTTCAGTCCAAGATGTAGTAATCTTGTGTTCTTCAAATTGCTATATTATTAAGTGAAGTATGTTTAAAAAGCAGGTCTCAGTAGGCTACTGAGCTAGCTACAGTAGGTTACCCTAGTTAAAAAGACTAAGAAAATCTGAGGAACAGCTTTCTGGAAATTTGATTCCTTTGTGGCACCCCATTTTTGATATCTCAACCATCTAAATCTGGTTTGAAAATATAAGTTGTATACATGCCCTCCAATTACTTCTAGTAAAACAATGAGCTAAATGAAGGTTGTAAAGAATCACTCAAACATTGCAGCTCACTTACAGAGAATAACATTTTCTGCTCATTTCCAGGAGTATTCCCATCTGCTTGATCAATTTAAAAATTTTATTATGCTGTGGAGTTGTACATTAAAGAGCAAGAGAAAATGAGGTAGTTGTTATTTTCCTATAAGCCCATGGACTTAGCTGTTCCTTCAAGTAAGTGATTTAGAATCTAAGATACAGTGCTTGGAAATTAAAAAAAAAGGGGCCCTGTTTAAATACAACTTGATTTAGCACTAAATAAAGGAGACAAACTAAGACTTACCACTAAATGGAAATGAAGCTCATCTCAAGTACTTCCCAGGAGCCTAGATTCTCTGCTGTGATCACTTACAGTACCATTTTATTAGTATAGCCTCTTGTCCTGAAGTTCATTGTGATCCATTGGTATTTGATTGGACACCATCACTTTTGCCAAATATGGGGTAGACACTTTCTGCTCATTCACCTCAGCCTTGCATTGCAGCCACATTTTAGTTTACACTTAGCAGCTCCTGTTTGCTGTTTGGTTAAGTGGGAGAACCCCTCTATTTTATGTAAGTTCAGGATGCAAGAGTAAATTAGTGTGCAAGTAGGGTACTCAACAGGGTGTGTGGAGATATCTGCTCACATCAGCTGAGGTAGAAGCAATTCTATCAGTACTTCAGTGATAACCTAGTATCAGTGCTACAGGTTAACTTCCAGAAAAAATCATTTGTGTAGATTCTGAAAACAGTATTACATTCTTTTGCCAGGTTACTGCAATTTAGATGTTGCATTTAGCCTGTCAAGAAAATAGAGAGTTAGTGATGTAGATGTAGAATCAGGCAGTAACAACTGTTAATTCAAGTTGCAAATGCTTTTGAAGTATTTTAATGCAGTAATTGTAATATTTTTCAATGCTGAATTGCCCTTTATATATCCCTTACAAAAAACATACGCTGTTGTAATTCCTTTTCTTTAGAACAGAATAAGAAATAATACCATATTTGTGTTAACTATTCCCGAAGTCTCGATGTGGTTCGATAAGTCAAGTAAAAAAGAAGGAATTATGACAGTAGTTAATAGCTAATGGTCTGAACACTTGTGTGCCTGGTGTGAGTTTGGGTTCCCATGTCTTCACAGTTCAACTTCATATTCTTCTTCCTGGGGGAAATTATTTCAGTTATGGATTTGGTCTTTCAAGTTTTTGCTTGTGAGTTCACAATATAAAAGAGATTCCTTCTGCATGTTTTCAGTTTGCCATAGGAATGAAAATGTGGTATTGTGGAGATTTGCAGTGTGCACAAATTAAAACCCATTTCTCTTTTTCTTTTTTTTTTTTCTAATATTAAATGAGACCCTATGTTTTTTTTACATGCTTTAAGGATTGTTTCCCTGAAAACGTATTTTACAGGGACCTGTATTATCATCTCTCTGTTCAAAAGGTAAAACCAACAGCTTATTCACAATATTTTCCATGATCTGTTTCCCAGGCTTAGATTTTCAAAGCGAGTTTCCTTTAAAAAATACTTTTCTGTCTTGCAGTTCAATTTCCTGTAGTACTGGTTATGTTAAGAATCACAAGCAAAGTATTCTCTGAAAGTTTGTGGATCGTGATGTGCAACCTAAGCTGGGAGGGGTAGAGGAAAAGGAGGGAGGGCGAAGGTTCCTTCCGTTCTTAAAAGTAATTGTCCTGATGTGATGGAAATTGCAGTCACCTGCCTAGCAGTGGAAAATCTTTAGCTCTAAGGAAATCTACAGCACCATCATTTTGTTATAGTTGCTAGCAAGCTCATGCTGGACAGCAGCTTTGATGAGACTGATAAAGGCAGGGTTATTGAAACAAACAGAGGTATTTGGGGGACCATAGTTACAAAGATCTTCATGTTGAAGCTACTGCATTAAAACTTTGTGCTCTTGCAAATTGCTTGGAGCAGGTTTTTGGGACTTAGGAATGTGGAGCTAGTTTTTGCTAGGCTAGGGTAAGTTTGGAGATAATGTTAGGTGGGATATTTAGTGCTGTGAGTAGAAATGACATCAGATTTGAGCCCTGGGTTCTATTAAACTTCATTTCTGATTTACTAAGAAAACCTGAATTGATCACTACTGGTCTTGTTACCATGGCTGTGCATCTAAAGCAGCTGAAGTCTGTAACTCAGCATGTTTCAAACTGAACCATTATCTTCCCTCCATCTCAATTTGCCTGTCTTTAAAGCCACTTGACTTATAGTGCTGCAATTCTACAGTTATTTTTTTATGTTTTATAAGGGTCTCCTGCATTCTTTCCCCTAAAATGGTGTACAATATGCTGCAAATACAGTGTCCTGCTTGTTTTTTAAACATAAAGAGGAATTTTTCTTGCCATGTAAACTTTCAAAACACCAGGCAAGCAAAGATGATAGTGGGTTTTTTTAACTCCATCAACGCATCTTTCTCCTTTCTTTTCCTAATTATTCCTTAGAAACATCTGGTAACTTTCTGCCTGTCAAATTTCTATTTCTGTTTTATTAGCAGAGCACCTGCATGCCAGCTGAGCAGGTACAGACGTTACATAGCTGAGTATCAGGAGTGTTATTGCCAGCCTGACTTGTAACTAACTTGCAGTGTGATAGCATAGTAAGATTCTACTTACTCCCATGTTACTAATTTAAAGATTTGAAAAACCCATAAATCCTAGTACTTCAGGTACTAACTTATTGAAGTATGAGTTTATCTGAGCCCTTGTGCTTAAGCCCACTACAAGTAAAATACAGTATTAAAACCACTGATAAATATAGAGTGTTCCTTCTTACCTTCTTTATTCTCTAAATTTCACTTTGTGTAAAGCTGTTCTGGCTGTTTTTCTGGGTGATTAATTAGTCCAGGATAAGCTTAACTCAAAAGATGATTTCTGAAAGTCTCTGAGTGAGCTGCAAATCAATATAAAAAGTGAAAAGTTAATTTAAAAATATGTCAGGCCAGGGGGTTAAGTTTTAACCTCACTGAAGTCTTTAGGACTTCTGGGATGCCACAATGTGAAACAAAATCTATAAAGAAGATGAGTCAGATAACATTTTTATCAAACTAGGAGCTTTCTTTCAAATAATTTATGTAACACTGGCAAGAACATTGTACTCAAATATTCATAAACTAACAATTAAATGATCTAATAACTAAAATTTTAAAAAAAGCCTTCTGTGCTTGCAAGTTTGTCTGGTTTTTCTAGCTATATCAGTTGAGCTAATAAAAGACATCACCTCTCTTTTTCCAAATCCTACTGCACGTAATAATTACCATTCCATGTTCTTCATAGTTACTCTAAAAGCAAGTTCTAATCTGAGGCAGTATTTCTGCCTTTGAATCACACTAGGTTAATAGAAATCTATTTTGTTCCAGTTCTGTAGTTTGTCAGATGAGGTCGATAGCATTTCCAGTTGAGCTTCACCTGGCTGACTGTACCACATGCGTGCTCAGTGGAGATTTTTTGTTGTTGTTGTCATGCCACAGTCCTACTATTTGACAGGAATTGTCCAAGCTATCACCGCTTCACTGCTCTCTGCTAGCTCTACCTTACATACCCTCTTTCTGCAGCTCTCGGCTCCAGCTGCCTCTCTTCAAGACTCACAGCCCATTCCCACAGCCCTCTGACTATTTTCCCTTCTAATCACCTGTGCATTTCCCAGCTGGGATATTTACGTCAGTTCTGGCAGTCTCCTCTTGGCTGTGTTTGCTGATTCTGGTCTGAATTCTGAATTCTCAGTGTGGGATTTTTTTTTCTCTCCCTTGATATAATCTGAAGTCACCCAGCAAGAGGCTCTCTTGTGCCTTGTTTGTCTTTTGTTTTTCTTAATTTGCCTTATTTGCCTTTTCTTTGTCTTACTTTCTGCTCCTTATTTGTCCTCTTGGTTTGTGTGAATAGGGATGTCACATGGTGGAAGCAAAAATCATTGGGCAGAAGCAACCTGAGTGAGGTGGGAGATGGTCAAGTCGTGTGTGACGACAGTAGGTTTATAAAGCAAAAAAGTAGATTGAATACCAAGAGAAGAACTGTTGAGCATTACCTATTACTCTGTGAATGAAACCATAAGAGACTGAAATGAGACTGGAAAACTTTAGCATGAACAGCTCTGTAAGAAACAGGTGGGCCTAAGCAAATGAATGGCCTTGATGGATGACTGACCAGATTTCTAACACTTCTCATTCTTGTGATTCCAAGAGAGAGTGATGAAGGGGAAGGTGATAAGCCAGAGGGGCTGTTTTGTGCAGGGAATGAACGATAGAAAATGCAGCTCACTCAGCTGCTCAGAATAACCAGAAAATCATATTGGAAAAATCTTATACAGCGGAGAATTAAATCTGAGCCTATAATTCTTCGAAATTGTTTAAATTCATATGAAAAAGCTTTAAGGACTTCATTTTAATTGACCTTGTATACACAGCAGGTCATGGCCTTCTGGGGAATTAGAACTAGAGCATTCATCAGGGAACAATACAAGTTTAGAAGGTCAAGAGCTGATTCCTAATCATAAGTGCAAATGTTCTCACGTGTGTTTAATATGAACTGGGAAAAACTTTGCAGCATGCTGATCTGGAATAAATTGGAAAGAGGCCTTACTATATGCTTTTTGTATATTAAATATGATGTTTTGAATATGTTGTTTAGTGCATTTTAAAATCATGAGAAAAAAAATATGATAAAGGGCCAGACATAGCCATAACCACATGGTTTTTGTAATAATGAGATCAATAAACAGCTGAGGCAATGACCTTCCCGACGTGTTGTTGAAAATTTAATTGTGAAGACATGGGTTCTAACTAACTTGTTTTACCAAAACAGGAAGGGGGTAGTGGGTGCAAAGAGTTTCCCACGTTAAATTTAGGAACAGTCAAAATAAAACAAATGCTAAAATTATCCAATTTACTCCAGGCTTTGTGAGGAAGAATGGGCAAGTAATTGTCAATTATGGAGTGGGATTGGAATGCAGGTTATAGAGGGATAATTAATTGAGAGATATTTCATTTTGATTAGTGTGGCTTGAAAAAGCGCCATCTGAAGTGGTTTCAGGGCCACAGGGCGGTCTGCTGTAGATGGGCAAGGGACTGGCATGCAGCACTAATGGGGTTACAAGGTAGGTTATAATCCATCACATTATAGAAAATAAAGAATTAAGGAAGACGAACAGCTACCCATGATGAAGAGTTAGGTCTCTATATTGGGAAACCTGGGGTTGCTCCCAGCTTATGCTATACAACTGTGTGGCTCTGTTATGGAGTTAAGGGCTAGGTTGCAATGCACTCTAGGGCCATTCTTGCAGGGTATAAAGCAGCTCCCTTATCAGGATGATTATATTCATGGTCCCTTCATTGCTGTGCTAGGTTTGGCATCAGAGGAAGAGGATTAGTAGGTTTGTGACTGGTACTTTTGAGCTCAGTAGGTGTTGAGCTGGGAAGGGGACGGGCTCATCTTTGCTGTGTTTTTCCATCGTGTGTGCTGACCCACCCTCCCAGGGAAGGGGCTGCTGGGAGGCAGCTGGGATGCAGCTAGTGCCATAGCTCTGTCCCAGGGGCTTTGTAAAACAGCACACATGGCAGCTCAGGCTTGTTTCCTATCCCTTCATTTCACTGTCTCTTCATAACCTACTAAAAACACTTGGAAAAGTTAATACTTCTATTATATGAGGCTTGTTTATCTAATGCAAAGAAGGTTGAGATCTTTGGTCAAGAAAGGAAAAGTACAGTTACTAGTTAGTTTAAACAATTATTAATTTAGGTGAGAGAGTGATTTTTTTTCATCTTGTTTTTTATTTTGGTTCATTTATACATTTGGGAACTGAGACATAGGGAAGTGGGTATGCCCTCTTCCCCCTGTGTTCCCTCGGTGGAGATTTTAGCACTTCTCAGAGCAAGGGTTCAAAATGGAAACTGTGGTTGCTGTGAAGAGGCATCATTAGTGCAGTAGGTGGAAGGAGGCTGCTCACCTTCCTGCACGAACCATTTCACCACAAACGGATTCCTATTCTGACACAGAGCTTTCAGCAGAATCGGCCAACAACTGTTAGCCAGACATGAGGATCTTTGGCATTCAACAAATTACTTGCACATCAGACAGTGCTGATTACTACCGGAAAGCAGTATAAATATCACATTTTATATTACACTTGTAAAATTGATTCGTTCCCCCTTTGCTGAGTTAGTATGCCAGAAACTTTGTTAATTGTGTGATGGAGTTCAAGGAGATAATTTTGGCTGCAAAATTAAAAAAAAAAAATCAAAACAACAAAACAGAAGAATGCACATGTCATTGTGAAGTTCTGTGATTCCATATTCACTGTCACCTTTTGCATTGTTGCAGCCTTTTTGTCCAAATAGAATTTTAGTTTCTGCTGCATTTGGACTTCTGTGTTAAGCAGAAATAAAATTTAGCATTATACATTTGTCTAAATTTTACTTTGTTACAACCTTTCCTTACTTTTGTAAAGATGTTCATAGATTTGTTAACCAAGTGGCATTAAGTACTTAACCTTTATAAAGTATTTTAGTGGTTTTATTTTAATAGTATTTACAGTAAGAGTTCTTTGAATAGTTTGAATGAATAGTTGATTTGGCAGATGATACTATTTTTCAACTTGAACTGTTTGGTAGATCTTTACACTGATTAATCTGAAAAAGTAAAAAATAAGCACAGTATTTCTTTGTAGCCATTTAGAATGGGACGATTTAGAACTTTTTTTGATCTTTCATCTCAAGTTAAAACTTTGAGACCAAGTTAATTTATACTTTATTGGAACATGAATATCAGTACTTAATTTCAAATTGAAATTAACACTTCATTTGAGCCCAGAATTCATTCTTTTTACCTTTTGGCTTGGTCTGTGTTTTGAAAATTGAACATTTGCAGAAGGATAAACTTGTTAAAAACACTCCTTTACTTCTAGAGGACTTGAAAATATCCTCAATTTCTGTTTAGAAAAAGATGGTTTCCAAGAACACTGTGCATTGATGAAGGTACTTATGTTCTTAGAAGTGTTTGAACTATTAAGTTTCTTAAGCTTTTGTTTCTACTCAGAATTATAACAGAGGTTTTGTAGCTGCTCAATGCCTGAAACAACATGCTCCAGTATTTCTCTAAGCCCAACATAAAATACAGTTTATCTTTTTTGTTTATCATAATTAGGAGCTGAATGTAGCTGAAAACAACAACAAAAACATACCAAGAAAAAAAAAAAGGCAGGAAGATGTCACTATAAATATTGATGCTGCATGTTCTTGCATTCTTGAGCCTTCTGGAAATTCTTGAAGGTTGAAAAAGAGGAAATAAAAGGAGAGGCAGACACCGTGATGAGTCAAATAGGTTTCAGAAAGGACCATTATAGATAAATTTTTTTCTGAGCTCTGAACAGAAACCAGGACAACAAATTAAAAATTAAGAAAAATAATTATAAATTGCATAAGACTATATATTCTTTATATATTTCTTACCTGCTATAATAATACCAGAAAAAATCACACTTTCTGAAGGGACTGAAGGTTATGTACAATAGTAGTAGATGAATAATCAGGTAAAATATAATTGTAGCTGAGAAGATCAACATCCTGCCATAGATTTGTTCAGGTCTGTTATTGAAAGGTACAGCATCTTCTACCACATCAGCTCTCCTTTAAAGCTGCTTCTCTGCTTTTGAAAGAAAAAGCTTCTGAATTCCTGCAGTAAGACACATCTTAAACCATATGAACCACTTTCCGTGCTGACAGAATTTAGTTAAAGCTCATTATGTAAAAAGGTGCTATAAGAAAACTTTATAGACTGAATGCTCTTTATAAACTGGAAGCTAAGGTTCAGCCAGTTTCCATTTAATCCTCCAATATTGCCTGCAGCAGTCAAGTAAATTTCATAACAGACTCTCTCCCCCCAAATGAAAACCATGTGCCTGCTTCATTTTTCACTCCTAGTCCCCCCATTCAGACCTCTCCTCATTGCTTTGAAGAACCTTGCAAGAATTCACTGAATTTAAATGGCATTTAAAACTGGCTGTTATTAATTAGCCCACATTAGCACAAGTACTGTCCTTCCTAAACAAACTGAATGATAGGCAAAATTACTTGTGTGTATGGCAATGGAAGGTGTTAAAAAGCATCAATGTACAGTCACTATTCAGGCAGCTTCCAAAATTGCATTAGGATTTTCTTCTTCCATAGTGAAATTAGCTTAAGTAGAGAAGAAAACAGGCAAAGCAGTGTGATTAGTAAAGTACTAATTTTAGTTAAATCAATCAAGGGCAAGAAGAGCAGCCTTGAATTGGGGCTCTTTCTTACATGATACTTTAACACCAGCATTTCAGAAATAATATATTAGTTACTTATTAGCCAAGAAATTAGGGAATGCTTTTTTATCCCCAGATTTATGTCAGGGGAGACCTTCTCTAAGAGGAAAACATTTCTGGAACAACCATAGACTTTCCTCATGACCTCGTCATGCTAATGCATAAAACTACCAGCAGGCATTACTGAGGAGGAGTCAGGGGATGTCTGTCCTTCCTCTAGATCCTCCTTCTGTCCCTCGGAGAGGACCACCACTGGCAGGCAACCTCATCATTCCAGTGCTGCAGAACGACACAGACAGTTTACTGACTCCTCAGATTTCAGGGGGAACAGCTACTATTTTTCTCAGAATGATGATTTTACTAATCCCTTTTCAAGGCTTAAATGTAACCTTAAAATATATTGTACATAAAACTATGTATCTGAAAATTTGCATACAGGTAAAATTAAGTGTATAAGAGGAAAGCATTCCAGAAACAATTTTGTTTGCTAGAACCTATTAATCAACAAGTATCTTTAAGCATGGAGTTGAGCTGCTCATATTGCCAACACATCTTGATGAGAAAACAATTTTCTTGTTAGTCTTTCATTATGACCAGAGTTTAAAATTACACTGTAGCTCCACTAGAAAATTGAGCTATGATTTTCATGCTGTGAGGATCATGCTCTTAATGCTCTATTTGCTGTCAGATGGACAATGACAGTTAGGAGGAAGCTTCCCCCATCATCATCAAGTAAACTAAAATGTATTCTTACTCTAAGATGCCAATGCAAAGAAAAGAAGATAGGATTGTGAAGCATTTATGGTTTCTTTAGTGATATTAAAAAATCAAGAAAAAAGTTAAAAATAAAATTCTGAAACTTCCATTCAGTATCATAGTAATGGGAGTTAAAGCCAATAAGATTAAAGAATTTGGTTGATTTTTTTTATTGGAACTCTTTTTTTAGTTAGTGTGAATTATGCTATTGAATTTATGACATGTAGCTTGAGCCTTTTATTTGTATTTTTATCTTCCTTGATGATGCTATTAATAGTCATTTTAATTGCTAATTTCTAGGCTTCTGTCTTTGCATGCATTAGAGTGTTTTTTTCATCCTTGTGATGATTTGGCAAAGCGTTTTAAACTCACATTTACAAAGTTAAGGCAGAACTAACAGATCTCTATTGTCATTTGATCACAACCATCAAATTTTTACATATGGTTTTCATGTTCTGAAATTAATTTCAAATTCTTGGCATCAATTAGTAAAAGAAGAATGTTAACTATATAAATGTCTAATATACTATATAAACATGTAATTTCAAAGTATAGCAATAACATTTTTCTGGATGATCCATCAAAAACAACACTGTTCTATAAATCTGGAAAATAAATGTTAAGTATTTTTTCTGGTATGAAAAGAAGAAGGCCTTTTTGTGTGCCTTTGCCTTTTGCTCCTCTTAGAAATTTGCTCTGAGAACAAGAACTGAACTAAGATGAGGTTCTTGAGGGGTTTCTGTGTTATCTCTATTTGCACTCTGATTACATGTATTTTCTAAGATGAAATAGCTGGTTTTGAAGTACTACAATATTTTTTAACCATGTTGTTTTAATTGGAATTTGAAAGATCAGCTATTTCTAAATTTAATAGCAGTTTCAAATTCTGACAGCTTTTGCAAACAGAAAAATGTGAGTATTTCAGGTGAAAGATTCAGGCAGCTGCCTTCACTGACAGAACTATGTCATCTTACATCACTAGTGTAGCAGTAGAATGAAAAACATTCTGCATGCTTGAAGGATGTCTTCAGCCTGTCTCAGAAGCTGTACCTAAATAGATGAATGATAATTAACAAAATGCATTTACTACTGCAGTTTTCTAAGAGACAACCAATAGTCTGTCTGGGATTCATCACTAACAGGCTAAAATGCAGAACCTGACTGAACAGCAGTAGCCCAGCACATTTTAGGGTTTGCTCCAACTCCCGTTTGCATCAGTGGAATCAGGATCTGTTGTCTTGCTGGCTAACGAACATATAACCCCAGGTTACATTACACAGCTCCTTCTCCAGCTTCCCAGTTACATACTTCTCTTTGTAAAATTGTTCCTATTTAATTAGAGTCAACCTTTAAGCAACTGTGAGTGAGTTTACTTTAGCATTTTGCAGCTTTTGAAACAAATCTCCATTTGCCATGCTTTGATTTACACTGTGGAGCTACCTCAGAGCGAGCAGATTGAATTCCTACCTCATTTGCTTTTCTCCCATAATAAACTGCAATCAAAATTAGTCACCTACAATTTAGTAATCAAACATAAGGTAAATATAAGCTAAGTATCTTGTAGCTACATTTGGGTATAAATTACATATGTGGAAAATTATTTCAATTCTTTGGGGATGGGGGGGTTTTGCCATGGTTCTTCACTTTGAAAATTGTGCCAGTTTAGCATGCTTTACCTTCATGAAGCTCAGCCAAGATTTCATTGCCTTGAATGGCTGAGCAATAATAATAAAAATATTAAAAAATAAAAAAGGAAGCATCAGACTTACGACAGCTCTGTTGTCTTTGATGATGTCTTCTTGACTGATATGTTTATGCAAGTCAAATAAGTAAGCTGTCTCCATAAGCCCTGCTTGAAAAAAACTCTAGATTTGTTCTGGAGATGAAGGATCTCCTTTCTCTTCAAGTGTATATTGATGGATTAAGGGAGAATGAAGGCACGCCCTGACTGTCAACTGCCTGCAAGCAAAGAGGCTTGACTAAAGGTGGAGCAGTTGTCAGTACTGAAAGGGAAAACTGGATTATGCACACATCTGAGCTGTCCTTTATACCATATACACTTACCCCTTATTCGGGTCACAGTTTCTCAATGCATTACTGCTTTTTACTTCAACCCACATAGTATTGACTTTGAATATTTTGTTAT
The DNA here is from genome assembly GCA_024611195.1 of Ceyx melanurus. Taxonomy (NCBI): domain Eukaryota; kingdom Metazoa; phylum Chordata; class Aves; order Coraciiformes; family Alcedinidae; genus Ceyx; species Ceyx melanurus. Next base: position 124,886 of record JANHGL010016724.1, read on the forward strand.
ATGTCAAAAAGGGAGAACTGGTAAGGAACATCTCTGTCAGTGGATATATGGGAGCAGTGACAGTGAATTTCAGTAGTACTGAGGATTTTATTATATAATGTAAATTCATTTTTGGCAGCTTGTCTCATCTCTGCTGCTGTAAATTAGAACACAGATGACTTATGACCACTGGTCTGAAATTAGCCCTACACCACATCCCCTCTTTATCTTTCAGTGTCCCATATGGCTCTTGCTCTTCTGAAAATATCTGGACGGATTATTTCTCACGTTTTACAGATGAGGAACTGATGTACACAAACCTGAATACACCTCAGTTAAAACTAAGCATTTAAGTGGCCAATTTATATCTCTTTATGTTGAAATCAAGCTAGAAGTTTTATGAGAATGAATCTCAAGTAGGTCTTTGACATGACCTGATCCTCAGGGGAAATACCATAGTACTGGGCTTTTGCATACTTGCTGAAACTAGATACTAGAGGTGGATCACATCACTGAAAAAAAATCTTATTTCTTCTGAAAAAACAGGGTTGTTCTGTACAGTGTACCTTCTGATGTTTTTACTTAATGATAAGATTTCAGTCCATCCAAAAACATAGGTAGATCTTAGCAGCAGGAAATTTAAATGGTGCTAAGTTTTTATGTTTTTCCTATTTTCATGTTTTTACATACCAGTGCATCACTGTAACTTGTTCCCCATCTCAAATTCCTGCTGCTACTGTTTAAATATTTTAAATAGTAATTTCTTCAATGTCTTGAATGCACCCAGAGAAGGGCAACAAGGCTGACGCCTGGTACCTGCTTTCCAAGGTGTCCTCACCTGGAAACAGAAAAGGCAAAGAAAAGTTCAGGCTTCTTATGTGCCAGGTCTGAAGACAAAGGGACACCTAATGTGGGAGATCAGTGCAGAATTTAAAATCTAATGCTTTAGCAGCTTTGCTGTGTTTTTAGGAGTTATGGCATAAAGAAATCGAGCTCTTTCATAAGGCTCATTTCCATTAAGTAGCTGGTGTGTATTTTCCAGCCAAATTAGATTTCATTATGGGAACATCAATAAAATGTATAGTATAATAGTCAGTGACATTACTGCAGGTTATTAAGTCTGTAGCTTATCACTCAAAACTGCAGTATTTCTGTTGTGTGTTAAAAAAATCCAGGTCATATTTTCATTGTTAAGATCGATGACATAGGATTATTAACTCAAAGCAACAGAAGTCTGAAAGCACTGCAAAGTTCATAGGAAGCATTATTTTTAAAACCTGTATTTTTTTTTTCCTTACAGTAATATCTATCTATATATAGTATTCAAATACTAATTTATTTTTTCATTGAATTATCACAGAGAATACTACTATCTATACTACTAATCTAATACACGTTATTGACTAAGTAACTGTGAAATCTATTTTCAAAATGATGGTTTGTTTGTAATTTTTTGGGTTGGTTTGTTTTTGGTTTTTGTTTGTTTTTTTTAATGAGTATAGTTTCTGAAATAAATCTCCTCTTGTGTGTGTGCACTCATAGGTCTGAAATACCTGCCTGGCTTTAGTTTCTTTTAGCTTTACAGCAACTTGCAGAGAAATTTTGTGGTTGGCTAATAAAACTCTGAAAATTAAATCTTAATAATGGAAAAGTGGTTACAGCTAATTAAGTACTGAGCTACTATAAAGGAGTGAAAGATAATGATAAAAAGTGGGAACTTATTTCCCACCTAAATATGCTTCTCCATTAATGTCTTGCAGGCAGCACTCTTGAATCCCAGTCCCTTGGTGTACACACAGTTAGGAGTTCTCTGTTGTAAATGCTTTTGTTACAAAGGCCAAGGTTAACAGGGTAGAGTTAAATGAGGAGAGATCTCCATGTGCCAGTTTCTGTTGATGAAAGTTTCTTTGATTGCCCAGGACATAAAGCAGTGAGAAAGGAAAATCCAACACTCAAACTGAACAGCATCTATACCATTTACCAGTGCAGTCTGCCTGTGTTTCTCCACAGTGCCTTGAGTCAGAATACTGTAGTTCAAACCACAGTCACACTTCCTTTTCTAAAGGGGCTACAAAGGTCAGTGCAAGAGCATGCAGGAATAAACTTCTTATGAGGAGAGGTGCAGTGAATCTCTGGCAGAGGGTTCTGTGGGGAGATGCTCCCATCTGGATGTACTTTATAATACTAAGCAGGTGCCAATGTTAAGTGGCATTCCTCTGTGGATGAGCAAGTTTTGCAGCAGGGGTAAGTAGTCTAAGCTGACAGAGTAGCTCTAACAATGGAATGAATGATGTATAAATAAACCACAACACTTCCATGGCACATGAAAGATGGATGGAGTACTTAAAAGAAGGCTCTTGGGAACTCAGTGTGGCGTGCAAGATTGGAAAACCTATACTAATTATGTACTTTGTACTGGGAGAAACAGGTGAGGTCCCCAAAGACTGTCAGAAATGAAGTGATGTATTAGCATGATAGTACAATGCTGTTATTAATGGTTCCTTTGCTTGCTATTAGCCCAGCAGTAAGTTTGTGAATATTTGAGGTTTCCTGACTGTCGAGATTTCTTTTCCTTCTATAGATGTATTCTTGCCATAACACACATGCCTATCTGAGAAAACTTATGATTTCTATAACAGAACTATTAGAAGTGTTCTTACTATGCACTATTGTTAAAGACTGCATGTTTTGAAGTGACAGTTCCCCTCTGTGCTGGACAAACACCTCAGTATGTTTTTCAATCCAGATTTGCAACTGCATGTGATTTACTCCTATACCACATGACAAAAAGGTACTTTTTTTGTACTCAGTTGTATAGAGCCCCACAGAGACTGTCAGAATTTTCTGTTCATCATAACCAGCTCTGTAGGCAAGCCTGGATGTGATCCCTGACTATAATGAACGTAAGAAATATCTACAGAATGGTTATGAAAACACAGGTAGTGGAAAGATTCTCAGCATCTTCTCCCCACTAGTTTCTCACTTCTGGTACACAGTTCTTGAAGTTGTGGTAGTCTTAGCTCATTGCCACTGTAGGAATACACTTACAGTCATTTGCATTTACAGGTCCGTTTCCAGGAAGGAAAATATCTGAAAACTTATTTTGTTGTTGTTTAATATGACGGATAAGTTGCAATGTTATAAAATTAATACCTTTCACATTACATTCTTGACACCACCAAAATAATATAACCCATGTACAATCCAGGATACTTCATCTTTATATTCATGTGCATTTTAAAAACTTATTTGCAATTAGGTTTGCCCGTGCTTTTTGATTAGAGAAACTGCAAACAACATATTTAAATGCTGGATATACTCTTTATAATCATCTGAAGCAGGGAAAATATTATCAAAACCAGTGATTTGTAACACTAGCCCTAGCAGTAAATTACTGGCAATTCTGACTGAAAGCAGCAAAACCAGTCAGTATTTCAGACTGTTGCAGTAATAAAATCAATCTGTTTCTGTAGCACCCTGCAGGTGATCAGCGTGGAGTTATCAGTGTTACACATGAAAGGTGTGCTGCAGCTGGAGACGGGCTCTTTGATCCCACAGCCAGGGCTTTGAATGCAGCCACAGCCTGTCTTGCTATCAGGAGGAGCCAGGTCTCATATCCAAAGAGCCGCGCAGCCAACAGGCTGGGCTGAAATATTTCTGTGAATTTAGGATTTACACATTCAGCCCCACCAAAAATGTGGTTTTACAATCACATTTCAGTTCTCAGGAAAATAGCATCTGAAAAACATATATGTTTTTTAACCAGTCAGGACAGATTCCCTTCTCTGCCACGTTTCCAGACTGATGGTGCAAGAGGTCATCGGGGAGTTATACTCGGTCACCTGAGGGAAAAGGCATAATTTTTAAGCACCCAGAAAGCCCCCTGAAGTCAGGGTCAGGTCTGCAACCTTGAAAATCAGAGAATTTATGCACTTAATTACAGACTCGCATCCTTGCATTTTTCTCTATTTTGACCTGAGTTATAAATCATGTTCTTTTAATCTTCTTGTTTATTACAAATATTAATTACACCATATGCTAATAAACCTCTCTGAAATAGTTCTCCACAAGATTAAAAAATTTGATTCTTAACTGGAATATGGTCTGCTGTTAGAATAAAAATACCTTCTTTTACTCTCATTATTTTTCAATACATCTGATGAAAACATTTGAGATTTATATAGACGTATTTAGCAGCTGTCTCATATTTAGTTAGACTGTGAGGTATAAATTGAATTTAGTACTTTTTCTCAAGAATAAGTATGTGTTTGATGATTAGACAATGGCAAAGGTGTTTCTGCTCTGTCACAAATGGTTTTCATTGTTTCTTTTTTATTATTATTATTTAATGTCTCTTTTGTGTATTATACTGTGCCTGATTTAGCAGTAAGGAATTGCTCAATTTTTATTTTGTAGCAGTAGGTGCTGAGGAAAGTAAAACCTTAATTTGAGAAGTTCTCTGAGTATCAGGGTCATATCTCAATCCCCTTAATGAATTTGAAAGATGATTTAGGAAACTGAATTACTGAAAACATTAATTGCCTCATTCATGTTTGCCACAGAAACAATTTCCAGAGTAGATCCTCAGGGAGAAAGAGGGTAAGGGCAGAACATGAAGAACAGACCTTCACAGGGTGCATCAAAGGAGCTCACTGTGGCGGATATTTTCTGTGCTAGTATTATAAGCCACTTAAAGAATCCTGGAAACTTCCAGGAAAGCTGGTGAAGTTTCATCATCTTTATGCTCACTTTAGAACTACTTTTAGCCTAATGTGCAGGTTTCGTAATTCAAGATTTTTGGTGTTTCAGTTAATGGATGAGAGGAAGTAGGATTTCCATTGGTATACTTGCACAGAGCTTTGGAGGAGGAAGAACCTCTGTTGAAAGGGTTGTCTAGAACTGTAGTAACAATAGATTGCTGGTGTAGGAAAATAATGAGTGTGTAACTCATACAGGAGTTGAGGAAAAGCTGACAAATGAAGGCTCTCAGCATTTAAAGACATCTGCTAATGATGTCAGTCATACAAAAGGTGCAAGGGACAAGAATGAAATGTAGAGCAAAAGTGAAGGAGGGACAACTGAGAAATTCTGGAAAGCTAATACAGTGTCAAACTTATGAGTTAAATGAAAAATGATGTGTCCAACTCCCTGCTTCCCTAAATGCATACAAATCCTATACATATCTGTATACCAACATGAGATGTGTAAGAGAAAAAATAGGTAACTTGAAATTCTTGGCAAAGTAGGAGGATGTTGACATAGTAGCCATTACAGAAGAATATTGGAATGACAAAAATCAATAGGAGACTGTAATACCTGGCTATAAACTGAACAGGAAGGACAGATTAGGTCATAGAGCTGGGGGAGCAGTATTAGGGCTACACTGTTGAGCCTTCTGATCAGGAAACGGATATTGAGTCCAAGATGATGAAGGAGATCAAACAATGAACTAAGCCTAATGAGGTAGTAATAATGGGTGACCTCAACTACTTTCAGCTGGTCAGATGTCACAGTGGGATAGAGTGTAAGAGAAACAATTTCTCATCACTTTGAGTGATTGCCTTTTTTGAAACATTTAGTTCTAGAGCAAGCAAATGGAATGGCAGTTCTTGACAAGTGACATAAAAGAATGCAGATAAGTCCTGTAACACAGCAGGCCTTTTGGGATTAAAGTCATGGCTATTGTGAAAGTTAAATACAGTACTGAAGAGCCAATATCTTGTTTATAACACTCCTATTAGACTGAAGGATATTAAAACTCTACAGGTGAGAGATGCTAAATAAATCTTAAGGAAATCTTAATCAACATGCAGTCACCAATTGAGGTGTTCTGTAGCAGACCATGACACAGAGCAGACGAGTAGAAAAGCAAGTATTTGTACATGGTTAAATGGATCGAGTTGTTTGAGGTTTTTTTTTTAACCAATATATGCCTCTAGGCATCAAAAGCCCATCCCTAGGGATGTCAATAAAAAGTAATTTTCTCTCCAACATGTGTGTAAAAACCTGTGAAGTTGTGGCATCAGAATGACTTTCTCAAAGCCATCACCTCACACCCACAAAGAAAAAGTTTACCAGAGAAAACAATGTGTAAAAACATGGGTCTCGTAGAGAGCAAAAATGGAGAATAAGGACATTCCAGTGATTTGTGGATTTCTTTTGTTGTATTAATTTCGTTTCACATATGTGGCACTAGGGGCATAAGGGATTAAAACATATTCAGAGCATTTAGTGTGTCAGAATAAAGGACCGGGAGCAATAAAGTAAATTAACAAGGACACAGAAACAAACAAAAAAAAGCGAACTAGACTTCACCCATTCAGAACTTTGTAAGAACATTAATTTTGTTCAAATTAAGTACTGATCCAGCCTAAAATGGTGAAATACTTCAAATATGAGAGGTAGATGCAGGTAAAGGGGATAGATGTGCTTCCTAATACAATTCTTACATGGCTCATATGGTAGCGAGGTGATATTACCTTCTTTAGGAGAGCCCTCTGTTTTAGAAGCTGTGTTTGGAAAGAAGAATATTAAAGTTATCAGTGATAAAATATGATGTCCATTTTAAAGCAGCATGTGAAAATACCAGGACTATTGCATTGAAAAAAAAAAAGGAGAGATGGAATCTGCTGATATGCAAAATATTCTGCTTTGTGATGTGGTTCTGGAAATATGAGACCAGGTGGAAAGAGGCATCAAATAGGGATACATTTAATTTTCAAATTTCAAATAAGTTAACATCTTCTCATTTGGAAGAAGGTGTTTCTAGGATGTGGGATGTGATTCCAATATGGCATTGTGTTCACAACATGTGCTGTTACTTCTTAGGGGGTGATTATGGCCATAGCTCTATGTTCAACATGTGCAGGAAAAACAGTATTATTATTTTCTTGTGGTTTGGAGGCACAAGTAGTAATTACATTTACCAATAGCCAGCTATCTTGTGGCTGTAAAAATATGGAGAAAAAAGTTACATCATTTCCTTTGTGGCCCTGAAATTCCTTTTCACTAAACTCTAGCTGGAACTGTGAAGAGGGGTATCTGTACAGACGCATATTTTGAATGCATATCTCTATATTAAATATATATTTTAAAACATATCTATTTTTTTTAAACAGGAGGGCTGACAACATGCTTGATATGTTTCTGATTCCAGCATCTCCTTCAGTCAAAGGGATTTAGAAGCTGATTTTGTGTTGGGTAGTACCTAGAATGGATTTGAAACCTAACTGGCAGTTCAAAGAGAAACTGCATTGTCATGTGTGATTGATTCTGTGCACAATCAGTTATATTACAGTTCAAAGGAACAAATGTAATATGCAAATAACCTTATGATAATCGCAACATTTGCCAGATGTTTACTAGGTGTCCTGATATTTACTAGGTGCTCTGTTATCCATGTGAAAAACCAATTGAAACCTATTTCTGATTCTCCCACCTGCCATTAGTGCTGCTGCATCAGTAATAAAGTATTTTACCTCCTTAGCATGTAAGAGAACCATTCTTTTTTTGAGGGATGCAAGGAAGATTAGTAAATTCTAATAATAATAATGATTATAATAATAATAATAATATATAGAAAAGTGGAAATTCCAGCATTTTCCATGAAAGTGAAAAAAGTGTCATGAAGCACTGTATGTACCATATGATCTTGTAAAGGATGACCCTTAGGTCCCGAGCAAAGATAAAACCCACATTTGAGTATAGATTTTCAGCCTTGCAAGTCTTCTGCATGAAGATGAAATTTGAAATTGTATCTGCAGACATATTATGTTTTTATATAACAATTCCATTTCTTCTGAAGTTTATGATGATTTTCTTCCATACATGTCACTTAGCTTCTTAGTGAGACTCAAAAGAGACTCAGACTGAAAGAAAAATTCCAATAATAAACTGAACGTACCCACTGGTAATATAAAAATGCAGAAAAATAATGTTGGTTGATTGTTTTGAACAAGGTGAGAATACAAGATATAACTAGAGTTAATATTTGATCCTCCTTGTGAAAGCAGATGGCTACGGGATTTTAACTCTGCCTGTCATAAAAATTGTAACTGCTTTTTAACTTGCAGTTATAAACAACATTAGGGAAAAGAGCAAAATTAATCATTGCAGTTATTATATCTGAATTACTGTGAGTTTCATAGCAGGTGATGTAAGTATCCTCCATAGTTTTTCGCATGACAAGCTAAGAGGAAATGATGAAACAACTGAGAATATATACGATGAAATCTGTTAAATTACCCTTGGTTTGCATTACACAAGTAGAACATTAACATCTTTCCTTACAAGATTCTATGTGGACTTCCTTACATACAGTATTGGGAGAACAGTATCAAAGTTATTTTTAAAGTAAATTATTTATTCTTTGTGTTTAGAAGACATATTTAGCTAATTTTTTCTATTTTCTTTAGTTTTAATAAAGTTATGTAAAAATGTACATTGGCTAAATATATTTAATATAAAGTTACTTCTATTGGTTTTATCCATCACCAAGCAGTGTTTTCTTTTTGTAACATGGGTAAATCTGATGCTATCTGCATATAAAGTAAATATTTCCAAAGTAAAATTATAACAACTATGATGGAGAACTACTTATATTCTGCTTTGTATATATAATATCACTATAATTTTTCAAATTCAGTCTGCAATAAATTAAAAAAAAAAAAGATATAGCAAAAGTTGGTGCAGAAATCATAACAGATGAAGAACTCAGAGCAACCCTACCTTCTACTGATTTCAGTAGAATGCAGATATTTATTTATTTTTTAGGTTAGAAAATGGTGACATCAGGTTTTCATTAATCAGTAGACAGGCAAGAGAAATGCTTTCTTTAATCTACAAGATGATCATATTTGGAATAAAGTGAAATGGGGTGAAAAGGTTATTATTGAAAGACAAAAGATGGTACTTCTAATACCCTTAAAATAATCTCATTAGAATCATTGTAAAATGCCATCATCAATTCACAAAATCTCAGATGTTAGCAGGTAATGGAGCAATGGAGAATCTCTAGCCTGGAAAAAAAGCCATGTGGGAAAAACATGGATCTACCTATGACCAGCATCTTTTACATGATGCTCTTGATTCATCAGTTCCTTATGCTGTGCTAAGGCGAATACTAAAGGGATGGAGAACTCTTTCACACCAGAAGATTATGACTGTTTGAGTGGTAGGAGGTAATGGAGGAGAAGGCCTTCAAGTTCTGTCTGCATCCTCAGACTGTCCCTGTCTTTGATGGTAGTGGATGTGAAAATTGCATTCTCCTAGGATGCAGTAGTGTTATATGTTTCCTTCATAGTTTTTAGAATGCACATGAAGAGGAGACGGTGAAGTTATTTTTCAATTTCTTTTTGGGAATGCTAATAGTGGAACATGTGTAACAGGAAATTACACAGTGTTGCTCTTATGGGGAAAAAAAAACCCTAGTCAATGCTTTGCCAGATTGGGGAGGGGTATTTTCTTGAAAAGAAAAGCTAGAACTGAGTTTACCAATATAGTCTTACTAACAGTAGAAAATAAGAGCAATGATAATTCCAGTGTTTTTGAGCAGAGAATGTATCTGAGAGGGAAAATGAACATCATACATCAAAATGGAAAGGAATACCTTTAAAAGTGAATATAAATTAGACTGGTGATCCTCAAAGATGCTGCAGGCTTTTCTTGGTTCACTCTCTAAAGGAAAAAGAGATGGATTTTAAGTTTAGCAAAAGGAAATATTTTAAAAACATGTAAGTCTGCCTTATCAGAATAAGATATTAGAGAGCCAGAACAGAGGCAGACATTAATTTTGTGGATCCCCAAGTAGCTGCTAGAGAATCTGTGTGTTTTTCTTTAACCAAGTGGTGCCACTTTTAGGTGTATGTATGCATGTGTGTATATACTAAAGAGCTGCTGATGCACCTGAGTGATTTCAAATTCAAATAAGCTTGTTTTCTTGCATTCAGGTGACAGATATCAATTAAATGCATAAAGAAAGCCCATGTAAATAAGCTACAGAGAAAGGAGACCAAACTTTCAATACTGTTTGATTAATGGTGTAACTGGAAAGATGCAAAATATGTTAAAATAAGCAATTCTGTTTTCCAGTACTGTGATTTGAAAAAAAAAAAAAAAAAAAAAAGCAACCTTCTGGATGTCTCACTTGAGTGTCTACTAAAATTGACCTTAACCTTCAGAAAGAGCAATAGAGCTAATGATTTGGTGCAGTGCCAAACAATTAGACCAGTGAACAAACATTCTTCCACAGAATCTATTATCGGAAATATCTGGATTTCTAAATGTCAGCTAAATAGGCTGACCCCACAAGCTAAGAGAAAGTTGACCTGACCTTATGACACCACCTGTTCAGGAATGGGAATTTCTTAAGCGTGCTATTCCACACAGATAAAAGGTTCACAAAATTTGACCTGGAAAGAATGGTTAAAGGAATTAGTTTTGTTTAGTCTAGAAAAGAGCAGACTGAGGAAGGATGTGATTACAATCTTCCAGTATGTAGCAGAATGTTGTAAAGATGCTGGTGATTCGTTTTCTTGTGTCCAGTTGGGGAAAAGATAAGAGCAAAAATGTTTAACACAAAACAAAGATACTTAGATTTTATATTAGAGAAAATATTTCTATTAATAAAAATAGACAATATGGTCCAGATTACATGGGAAAATTTCATATCATTAACTGGAAATTTTCAAGGATAAATAGACCAATACCTGTAATTAATAGTTTTTTGTTTGTAGAGGATACTGCAGTAACAAAATTAATAATTTTTACAAATTCTAATTATGTGATTAAGATAACAGTATTAGAAGGATGACAGTGCAATAGATATGGAAATTATAAATATTGCTGTTATAAATATTGCAATTATTATTATTGGCTTTGGATACAGAATTCTGTAAATAGCAGTGAGATTATTAAGAATTTATTTTCCTCTATTCCTTGAACATTTTTGTATCACACATTGTTTTCTGGTTGAGCTTAACAACAAGGAATGTGAAACTGTGATGAATAAATATCCCATACAGATATCAATGGGGCTGAAGCATAGCATAACCACTGGAAAGTACAGAAATAACTTTAAAATTGCCATATTTCCTAAATATAAGAGATACTATGACAGTATTTCATAGTGTAATCCATCATGAGCTCAAAAAAATTGAGTAACAGTGAAAACAAAACAAACTAGATAGCATAAGTTATGCAGAGGCCTTTTGATTTAATTCTCATTCAATGTTGGTACCAGTTGTCCTTTGGTGGTTGAAAGCATGACATGCGTGCACCTCAGTTTCTTATGTTTGATGTTTCATATAAGAGCTTAAAAATGTTGCACATGTAAAGGTTTACTGAGGCATTTATTTAGACGCATAAATAGACTGTCAAATATCAGGGCTTTCAATTTACAAATAAAGCAAATTACTTGAATTGTAGCTCCCTGCATTTTCAAATTTACTGTGGAACAGCATGATAAGATTTCTCTTTTTTTTTCCTCTTGATTTAAGGAACTGTATTTTTTGTTGTTGTTTTCTAGGTGCTGCACAATGGACTTGTGATGGAAATGAATCATCCAACGGCTGGGAGGATAGCTGTTCCAGGTTAGAGATTTAATTCTTTTTTCTAAATGGAGCTTGAAATTAAATGCTACATGACATCCTGAGTGGTTCTGGAACTCAGCTGAGGACACGACACATCTTCACATTTCACTCAAATGAACAAAAGTTGAACCAGGAAGACGTTCTTGCTCATATTCATTCCGGTAGCAGAAAAATGGGTTAAAATGTGTGTCAAAATAGCTTCTGGTTTTCATCGGTCAGTTGTCATAAACCATGAACGTGGATTTGATAATATTTGCAAACTCCCACTGCTAGAAATATTACTGCTAAATCGTCTACATGAATATGTGGATCTGTTTTTGATTTAGGTCTATTTTTCAAGTTGCACAGGCTTCTTTTAGGGACATTTCTGTTGAGAAAAAAAAAAAAGGAGGGAAGTTTTTCCTGAAGGTTTCATCACTATTTCATTTAATAAGATTAGACATGAAGCTCTGCAATAATGACATCTTAAATAGATATTTTGGATTCCAAAGAATAAAGAAGTAATCAACTAGTCTCTCCTCTTTTAAGCTTTAAAAGGATCAGGACTTGTAGCTTGATGCTTGACTTCCATTAGAGGTACTTACTGAGTGGGGTTAGGTTCATCCAGAGCCGTTATGAATATTCTCATTGAGATCCTCACAGTTGGCTCTGTGTTGAGAGCTGAGCCTTATCTGATGATCTGTTAGCTATTGGGTCAACTTTTTGTGCTTCTCTACGCTTTTCTCTCTCCAAGGTCACATTGAGAATTGTTTCCTCCTTCATTCAAAACACCATGTCACTTTTATTTTTATAACATCCCCTTACATTGTGATTTTCTTTGCCAAATTCCACCCTCTGACACAGCATCCAGTTGTCATCAATTTCAGTTGACTTGAGCATATGTAGTGGTAAGAAGAATTTGACCCATAAAATTTATCTTAATTTGTACATCCTGGAATCACACTGGGATGCAGAAAGAATTATTTGAAAGAAATCAATCCCATATTAGATCGTGTTTTCTGAATGAGTAGAGGGGGTGTTTTGTGTATGTGTATCCTTATCCATTGTATTTGCTCTTTATCACAGTTTGTATTCCACATTTGGTCCCACTAGGCTTGGATGTTTGGTTGACTGTATTCAAAAATGCTTCTCTAATTTAGATGCACATATCTGGAAATAGTAATCCTTTTGTTTTAGTTTTGAACAGAAAAGTAATCCTGGTTTATTTATACAAAATGAAAAGACTAGTAAAGTTTTTGATTTAATTATTTTTAAAGAAGTGGGCAAAAAAACCTTGCAGATGGTAGAGAAAGAGCGTAAAGTTTTCATGTTGCATACAATGTATAATCTATCTTGGAGAAAGCAAATACTCCTTAAGGGGATAGGTTAAACTGCAAGAAGAGGAAGGAGATGAAAGGAATGTTCTAATGTCTGTCAGCAGCGATAGAATGTATTGGCAAGAGAGTGAGTTTTTACATAGGTAAGCCATAGTACTTCCCAAATCCTTACTTATTTTTTATTTTATTAAACCAGCGACACTGCACTAAACTAAAATAAATCATCTTAATCTCTAATGGTTTGCCATTGAGATGGGCTTCTATGAAGAGTTTCTTGTATTGAAGCAGATGGCTGAAATGATTATTGGATATTCAAGCAGGAAAAGGAGAATTCCTTCCTTTCCTGGCATGGGAGGATAAGGAGGGGAAAGACAAGGGAGGGAAAGGTGAAGCACACTCATTCAGTGTGAGCAGAATGGACCTATTGATATCACTGGAAAGACAGTGCATTACTCTGTCCCAAAACAAGTTCCTAAGGGAGTTTGGCCACTGTTGATGGCAGGTAATGGAAATACTCTGGAATTATCCTCATCAGCGAACTGAAGATTGCAGGGAAGACTGTATGGAGAGCTCCAGCTGATAAACTGCTTTACAGTGACTATTTTAAATAGTAAGTTTACTAAACTCTGTTTCTGGCTCAGGGTTGCTTATTAAGCAAGATTAAGGTATTAATATGAATGTTGAAACTGAATAGATTTAAAATGTCTCTCCTTAAAGAGACAGGGAACACTCTGACCCAAAAATTAAAATGGGTGATTGTTACTTCTTAACCATAAAAGTCACATTTTAATGTGCCTTCTAGTAATTGAACTGGACATCACACTTGAGGCCTTGACAAAGGTCAGACTTGTGCTTCCAAGTAAGTTGTGAGTGCAGTGACACTCACCGAGATCATGCTGGCAGGTTTCACCTCTGAGTATCTCAGTCCTTCTCTGGGTGTGTCCCCACTTCAAAACTGGCTTCATGTGTGTATATGAATCCTGACATGAAATCTTCACAGCATTGCATGGCCAAAGAATGAAAGAACAGAGATTCAGACTGCACATTTTACATCATGACAACAGCCAGGTAGTGGAGCAGTTTGCCCAGGGAAGTTGTGGAGTCTCAGTTTGTGGAGGTATTAAAGAAATAAATAAAGCCATGTGCAACCTGGTCTGACCTCAGACCTGACCCTGATTTGAGTAAGAGCTGGGACTGGGGAGTTTCTCAGGTCCTTTCCATCTTGGATTATCTTCTTATTCTTGTGGCTAGCCTCCATCTCCTCATTCAGCTCTGTTGTGCTTAGCCATTTCCATAGAGATCTGGAGGAGAAATCACATAGTTTAATAAAAAGGGAAACGTAGGGCACAGAAAGTACTTTTGAGGGCAAAAAGTAATAGTGGAGAGATGTTTTACAGAGTGCCCGATTGCAGATGATACTGGATGGCACAGATACGATGCAGTTAAGTGAAGAGACAAAATTTAAGAACGTTTAATGTCTGGGTTAGGCTTGAACTATTTTGCCAAAGAGTAATGGATTTTGCCAAAGAGAGGTAATGTGGATTTCTGGGAGCCTCTGAGTAATTTATTCTGAGTTGTAATGTGGAGCATAATGGATCCCAACCCATACTGCTTATGTAGAAAAAGCTAATGGGTGCACTACGATCTTGCCCAAACCTTTTCCATTATCACTGATCTTATATGTTTTAGGAAACTCAGTAATATTTCCAACTTCTGCATTATCTAGTGTCTAACATTGACTTGTAAAAGCAGCCAGTTGTTTTATTACAGTCAAAGGAGACTTTGTCATTTGTTGGGGTTTGTTTTTGGTTTTGTTTTAAAAAAAAACCAACGCATTCATCTGTCCCTAACAAACCAATCTTTGTAGAATTTATTAACTAGCAGGAACCTCTGTGAAATAAACCTTGTTTCTGACCCCTTCTAAGCCTTAGCAAGTTGGGGATTTGGATATAAGCCTACATCATCTCTCATCAAGCAGGAAACAATATAACTGTAGAAATCATGTGAAACACCTCTTCCAGACAAAACAACTATTCTTAGTTTTGATAATGTTTATATTGTATGTTCTCCTCATCCCCATTTCCTGAGTTGATAAACACTATTTCTGTCCTTTGGCCCATGATCTGCATCAAGGATGTCTTTATTACTCAGAAAGGCCAATTTCATACCTGGCTTCGTGATTTCCTTCTGTGCTCATGAGATAATGTGTTTGGCGAGCTGCTTCAAGCTCAGTTAGGAAAGGCAGTGCAGGATTCCTCCTTGGCATAGATATCTTGGACTGAATTCAGGTGATCCATGTTAATTAATCAACCTACTCAGGAGAAATGTCTCTTTTTCCGGTCTTCTCCTGTCACCGTGCATTACAAATATACTACTGAAACAGGAAAGACATTTTTTTTTTTAGAATTAGGCTTTTCCTGTTGTATGATTCATTAAATGGTGTCATGGTTCCACGGAGACTAATTGCTATCAATCTCATAGAAGAATGGTTTTAAGAAACAAGATGAAGAGGCAAGAAACCTAATAGGACTTCCTTACTGTGCTGCAGATTTCTTCCTTGACCTTGGATGAATCACACTCAGTGTCTCACCTTACTAATAGTTTGCAGTTTTTCAGGTCTTAGTTAATAGTTGAAAAATACTTCATTTTTTTCTAAGGGAGGAAAGTTTTTGGAAAATATATCTTCTTTTAACTGTGTATATTATTATATATGTATGTATTTATACTTATTTTCTCCATGTATGGGGAAGACCAGTTATATCTGTGGAAAGAAGCAGTAGGGTATCTATGTGTTTGATTAGTACATTATAATACAGGGAGCACTAAGGGCTGTTAAGTGATACCTATCTTTTTGTGATCATTTAATGGGAGCATAGTGGGGGAAGCTTCTGCAGGACTAGATATATGACAGAGAAAAGTGCCTTCTGCATGGGGGATGTTTGCAGGAAATTAAGGAAATCTGTACTCCAATCTATTGTTTCCTGCAGCTAGGAGATCCCACAAATAGAGACAACAACAACAATGTAAAAAAAATCCCAATTTTTAAGTTTTGGTTTGGTTTTTTTTGCAAGAACCTCTGCTTGAACTTCTAGTCCTGTCTGCTTCTCATCAGGCAGCTTTTTCATAGGCGTGTGCGTGCGGTGTGTGCGTGCATGTGCATAACTGATGTTGATTGAAAAATTTTAATTTCACTTTGCTATTTATGGTACATTGGAGACAAACAGCTTCACCGGCATTACTGTTACCTCATTCGCCTTTTTTAGTCATCAGGGCTGCCTGTTTATGTCTTTTACATTCACAGAGCTGATTTCAATTTTGAGGCATTCAGGACCATTATAGGAACTCAGCAGAAATGATGTATGACAGCTCGCTTAGCTATCCTCAAAATACTGTTGAATATTTTAATAAATATATAAACAATATATTCGTACTGATTGGAAAAGCAGAGAAGAGATGGTGGGAATGGCAAAGACTATGCTATAAGCTTCAGAATTATGTAGAACAGGCTAGTTATGATTTTAATGAATTATGTTTTAATTTGGAATCTTTTAAGATTCCTTTTAAATAAAATGTAAATAACAAACCTTTTTGTATTTTTTCTCCTCTTTTGTATGTTTCCAGAGTATTTCTTTATATTTTAAAATTTGCTCTACCTCCTGGAATGTTGCTAGTTCCACGGTTCATACTTTTAATGTTTTAAGGAAGAAAAACCACCTGTCTCTTACCTAGCTAGGACTGCTATTATTGGGGCAGTTAAGAAATAGTGGCAGTGTCTTCCATCAGACTCAGAGGAACTGGTTAACAGTACCAACTGGGACCAGCTACACTGCTTGCATGTTACTCAGGCAGGGGCTCTCCAAGACTTGTTCAGGGTGTGTCAGCCTGACTCTCCTCTCGACAGACCCTAGGTTTCTCTGTCTTTCTTTAAGTTGTGGCAATCAAAATTGTATTTCTTGCGTCATATGTTTCTTCCCAGGGCCTGATGCTGCCACACTGGGAGGGGAAATGAATTTTTTTCATTAGACAAATGGGGACAATTTCTTACTCTATACATAGTAAGTCAAGTAAAAAGGTGTGTGAAGTTTTTCTGAATGTTGATTGGTAATTTTACTTCTATTTACTGGAGAATATTTTGTTTA
This sequence comes from Ceyx melanurus, assembly GCA_024611195.1. Taxonomy (NCBI): domain Eukaryota; kingdom Metazoa; phylum Chordata; class Aves; order Coraciiformes; family Alcedinidae; genus Ceyx; species Ceyx melanurus. The sequence goes on from JANHGL010016724.1 coordinate 141,908, forward strand.
TATTTTCCTCCATGTGTCTTAACTGGACATAATAGTTTCTTATGGATAATAAACCATCACCTTGCTATTACTTAGATGGGGGGGAAATGTTGAATTATTAATTGAATAGCAAATAAGCTCATTACATTCCCACCAATGGTGACAGTCCTAGCATTCAGCTTTGTTTAAAGCTAATTGGTGTTTTTATTGTTCTGTTTAAATGTGTTTCCCACTCCTTTCTTCATAAGAACAGTAACTTAGAAAGTACTTTCGATAACCCTCACTCTGTAACAAGCACAGCCAGGTGCTCACACAGTTCAGACTGTGTGATTGTAAGGATATATCTGCACGCCTCAGGTGACTTGTAAAACAGCCAAATTACTTCAACACTCATAAACTGTAAGTATATCATTATGATCTTTAATAATTATTGGATAAGAAAAGGAATCTACTGTCAGCTAAAAAAGTTTGGTTTCATTAAATGTAAAAGTATGTTTTAAACATTAGACAATTTTACTTAATCTCTAGGATAGAGTATACTAATCCTCATTTGTGTTTCCACCGTGTTGTCTTGATCCATGCCCTGTCTCCCTGTGAGTGGAAAGAATTGATTGAACTTAAAACTATTTTCTCTGTACCTAGGCTGAACAATTTTGTGGTGAGAGGTGGCCATTAGATCAGTTGGTTTGCCTCCTTATGGTGTTGGCCATAGAATTTCATTGATTTACTTCCTTCATGTGTGTCAGGGTACAATTTGTCTTATTCAGAAGTCCTCAAGAGATGGAAAATTAAGTAACTATCTGCCTGTTTCTTTAAATGCTTGAACAGGTTCATATTTAAAACAAAACCAAAACATGACATGATTCTAATCCAATGTTACTTAGTTTTATAGAACAACAATATTATTTTCTGTCTCTTCCATGAGCTTCAGCTACTTTTTTCTCCCCATGAAAGTACTTAAATGGCAGAGGGCACATCTAGATGACTTTTTGACAAACTGTAATGTGTTGAGGTCTTTTCAGGTCGGTCGTGTAATCAAAGTACAGCAGCTTTGTAACTCTGTCTTTTTTATCCCAGTCTGCATACTGCATATCTACAGGAAAAAAAATGCTGTTGCATATAGTATATCATAAACCTCCTGTCTGACTCTAGGCATGTCCCTTGGTCCATGAAGTTACATTTCTCTCTTCTTCACCCCCAAAAATCAAATAATAGAACCCTCAAATAACTAAAGAATATAAATATGTTCATTTTTTCCAAATGACAGTAATGACAATCAATAGATGAAATTTGATGGTATGCTTTCTTTGTGGTTTATGAGAGAAGGGACTGGGTAGAAATGAAGGGCAAGATAGGGCTTATACAGTGAATTTTAGTATTCAGTTAATTAAGAGACTACTACCAGTATATAACATGTGCCTGTTGTAAGTTAGTAAACTTCTGTATATTTAACATTTTAATTTGTAACTCCTGAAGTAAGATGTTTAAATTGCTTAGCCCCTGTGAACTAGCAATTATTTTTACTCTCCTTCCTTGGACTTCCCACAGCTTTTTCTACTGACATCTTGCCCAGAAATGAATCCCATGTTGCCTCAAAATCTCTTTCAAAAAAGACCAGTATTGCCCAACTTATAAATGTGAGGTGTCTGCAGTAAAAATTACATTGATCTACTTAGCTGTCATGCTGCATTTCAAGCTCATGTCTAATTTGCCTGCCAATTTAATCCTGAGGACTGTGTCAGCATGGCTATTTCCAGATACTTATTTCCATTTAAGTGCCTGCATTTCAGGTTGGGTGTTTTTCAGATACTTTTTTTTTTTTCCTAAAACAAATAGAAAAGAGAGTAATGTTTTTGCTTTTTATCTGTCTGCCTTCATGTGGTCAATGAAGACAAAATGATTGGGTAAATTTGAATCCAACAGTCTTTTCAGGGTATCAAAACCAAAAGCATTTCTGACACTCTTCTGCCTGCTGCCATTTTGCCACTTTTTTTTGAGCAATTTTGGGATTCTGAGAGGGTGGGAAATTCCCAAGAGTTTCTCCAAATGTTCTATGACTAGATGGTGATATTTTTTTCCCCACCAGAGTTTAATGTAGCTGATATTATTTACCAAATTTGATCCAAACTTGCAAACATTGCTTTGCTAAACATAATTTTTTTTTTTCTCTCCACCCCCCTCCCCCTGACCCAGTAAAACTAGATTGCCCATCCTATGTGTGTGCAAAAGGTTTAAACCAAGACAGGACAGAGTCCCAGAAGAAAGCATGGAATCTCTGGGTTTTTTTTGTTGAAACTAGATTGAACATAGCAGTAAATAAAAACTGTTTACCTATATAAAAGCAGATAATAAATTTAAATGAACTGATAACGCAGTGAGTTTAAAAATTTGGCATTATTTCACTGCTTTAAATTCAAGTTGTTTAGAAAGGGTGGCCAGTGACAGGACAATAACAATTTTGTATTGATTTATGTGCAAGTCGAGTATTCCTCATGGGTTTTGGATACAGAGATGAAATGAGGCAGAGGCTTACAGATTAGAGCAAGCTTTTAATATTCTTGGCAAGCTGTTTTTAGAAACTTCACAAGGAACATAAAATCAGGCCCATTTGTGAAGAGAGGCATCACGATTTAGAAACAAACATGCGGGGCAACAAAATTTCAAAGCTGATCATGTACAAATACCCAGCTCCAGTTGTCCAACTTGCACATAAGGAAAGCACAACTGCAAGAACACATCTGCTATTCCCAGACCACGAACACAGCCATACAAATTTATATAAACTCCTAGCAATTTGATAGTATTCTAAAGACATTGCAAGATTAGCACTTACAAGATAAGCTGCATTTCATTGACTATGAGATTTAGATGCCTGTGTGAGTAAATCTCTGATGAAAACTGTCCTGTACTTTGCCTTTGCTGTGGTAGGCTGTTCTTCCTGAAGCAGGTTGTGCTCTGTTTGGGAGTTGCTTTTTCTTTCTTGAACTAGTACAATTGGGTAGTTATATTTTCAGCTGGAATTGAGCCTAGTGATTTTTCTTTTGAGCCAGGTGAAGTTCTGGTGATGTCATACAGCCATTTCTTCCCACCTTTACTGTCCACGCAGTGTTTTTTCAGTGTCACCTAGTTTGAATGCTTTTGGATTACTGAAATGGTCAGTGAACCTGTCTCCCTAGAAATCACCCCTTTCTAAATTGGAGAAGGTTCATATGAAGTGTCAAATGCTGACACTTGTTTTTGCTCCTTAAAGGTTCACCTGCAGTGCTCTAGCTTTCACCAGCTCTAAAAGTGTCATGAGAACACCTGAGTAAAGTGTAACTTTGGTATAGCTGCATGGCAGTGTTAGATTGGAAGGGAACACTTTGACCTGTTCTTCAAGTACTTCTGTAGTAGTGACACTGGAGAGAAAACTGCTGGGGGAGAAACATTCACCTTCTACGAGTCATTTTTCTGACCTATTTTAAGTAAGGCCTGCTGCCTGAGGAGTGAGAAGATGAAGAATGAGGATGAGGACCAACCACACACACCAGAATAAGAAAAGGAGATGTGTGGTACTGTGGGCTCTTTCCCAACAGCAGACACATTACTGATGACAGTCATCCTTCTTGCCTTCCAAATCTCGCTCTGATGCTGTGCTCCTTGGCCAGTGACAGAGGAAAACCCTCTCTCTTTTTTCTCTCAGAGAAAAATCTCTCAGGACAAGCTGCCCAGTGCTTGTCTGGCAATCGCAGGGAGAGCTGGAAAGTGGCAGCTGCAGATGGGGCAGTGAGGCTGGAGGCCTTCCAAGCAGAGGGTGCTGACATGAGCAAGAACCTCCTGGGGAAAAGGAGCCCAGGGAAGAGCAGAGCTCACTCTTGCTACCAGCTTGGCTGGGCAAGAGAGCCTGAGAGAGCCAGGGCACAAGTGGTGCCTGGAGGTGCAAGAACAGAGCTGAAAGAGCCCAGAGGAGACCTGACAAGGGCTGTGCTCAGTGCTCCAGAGGAAAAGCAGCACCTCCCGAGGAGCCCAAGAAGCCTCCCTGACCCTGGGAGTCTGGAAAGGACTCTATTATATAAAATCTATTCTGATTTCAAGTCATCTTCACTTACACTTTCTTCATATCTTCTATCCACCTGTGTGTCTACCTAGCTTCCTTTGAAGTTATTTCCTAGCAAGAAAGACCTTTCTCTTTCATTAATTTATTTCTGCAATTCAATTCTAGCTCTAATATCGTGGATATATTCCTTAAGCCATGTGAGATAGGCACCTGACAGTAAAACAGTCTTTGAGTAATCTGACATGTTCATTCTCTGATGTACCCTGGAAGTGGCTCCCTGAACTATGAAAGCAGTCAGTGTAGCTTGCTTGCAGAGATAAAATGCATTATTCTTCCCTCTGCAGTTGTAATGTGTTGAAGACCAGCAGAGGTTAAGAAGCTGGATTTGTTTGGCAGATGTTTCTTGTTATTCTGCCAATTAAGTCAACAATAGGTATTCATAATCCTAGGGATTCTTGGAGGTCATAGAAATTATGGAGCAGGCAGAATGGTTCATGCAGAAAGCTGAAAAAGAAAGCGATCTTTTGGGGGATTTCTTTTTTCCCTCCTTTTATTCTGCTTGTTTTACGGGCTCTCACCTATCAGCAACATTGTGCATTGGCTTTACCCTTTGGTTTTGTCTGAGAGGGTCCTTAATGGTACAAACTGTCTTGTTGGAAGGGACATACTCTTCTGCAGTCAATCTTACACTCGGCTTTCAGTACTTTGTAGAAATATAAAGAGATTTTTCTCAGCAACTCGTTTAAAAGTAATGTTTGGAATAGTTGCACTTTTAAGAGAGAATGAGCAGTCTCAATGTGATGAAGACAGCAGTTGTGAGGCAGATCATGGTTTAATGCAGTCTTTTTTTACCTTACCAGTGTGAAGAAATTAATATAGAGATTCTTACTTTCTGGCCTTCTTAAGGAAATCTTTGCTGAGCAAGACGTGGAAATGGCAGAGAGAAGCACTCACATCAAGAGGAAAAACAGGTTTGGAGTAATTATGAAAGACTTAGTTAGTGTGCTCTTGGTTGGGATGTTAAAGGCAAGTAAAGGATCTCTGCAGGTCATTTTCTCCGTAGACTACCAGTCTGGGGTATTCTCATTCTGTTACCCCTTATGCAGTAAGGAACAGTGTTACAACTGTTTGTTTTGTAAGACTGACACAAAGAATGAAGCATTCCTGAAAGACAAATAAAACAAGAAGCTGTGAGGCCATGAGTATCCATAAGACAGTAACTTCACTAAGAAAGCTGAATTTCTATATAAAAAAAAAAAAAGATATTTAAGCATCACAGTACTAATATATACTGAATAAAGCATTGACTGCCCAAGTTATAGATGAGAAAAGTATGATAACACATTTCTACTTTAGCCTCTGGTGAAAAAGAGAAGTGAATGAGACATTGTTGGTACTAATAATGCCTAAAACACTGTAGCATCTGATAAAAGTACTTGATATACTGTGACCCTGGAAGGAATGTGACTGTTTTTATCTGAACCTAAGAAACAGAAGGAGGAATAGATGCCTGCCTTACAGTCACATACTCTGGCATCCACATGTACTTTTGGAGATACGAAAGATTCCTTAATGAGAGACAGAAACTTATATGGGGCAAGTGATTGCAGCATGCAGGAGAAGCTGTTGAAAGAAACAGAAATTTCTTCAAATGGCCAGGACAGCTGAATTGTCAAGGAAAAGGATCAAAACGGTGTTATTAGTGCAGAACAAGTTCATGGGGTTAGACAAAAGGAAATTGGGAAACAGGACAGAGACAGACTGACCAGAAATGCAGGTGTCATGGTGCAGAGCAGGTACTGAGAGAAACAGTTCAGAAGAAACTGTCTGACTCCTGGAATTTCAACTCAGGAAATACAAAAAGTTGTAACAGAGATGGAGAACACAGAGATCACAGTTAAAAGAAAGTTGTATTCTGGCTGCCTTGCATAGGTCCAGAAAAATCACTTGCAGAGAGTAATGCAGCAGGATGCCAGCTATTCTGTTCACTTGATAGTGAAGCTATCAGCAGCCTAATCCCACCAGTCTGGTTAGTGGCAACTTTATTCTGGAGGATTAGAACCAGGTATTCATGATGCAGGTAGTGGAAGTCAGCAAATTCAGCCTCTAGAGAAGAATCCTGAAAATGAAGAGGTGTTAGATGTGCAAGATCATAACTTCCTGGCATGACAGAGTGGTCAGTGTGTGCTTTCTCAAGCATTTTCAAAAAATCACAAAAATCAAGTGGAAGTCTAAAATAAGCCCCCATTTACAGCAAGATGACTAAAATTCAGGTTTGTTCAAAATGGCAGGGCAATAACAAAAAGCTGATAACCCTACTAAGAAATATATCCATTGAAACTTTCAGAGAATGACTCAGATGCCTAATTAATGCTGAGGAAAATTTGAAGTAAACTAAGGATCTTCATTTATCCAAACTACTAAATATATCATTTTAAAGAAGTTGCTGCTTAGCATCACTAATAAGCAACAGACTGTATAATCTATTAATCTATCATCTGTTTAACTGTTTGTGAGGCTAAGACTGAGTTTTACGATGCTGTGCTAAAATAGACCATGAGTTGTGTGATAACACTGACTACACCTTTTGGAAGATAATCGCCTGGGCCCAATATCTAAGGTGTTCCAATATAAGTTGAAGCTGGGAAGGATTTCTGGACATGTGGGTTGAAGGTGGTGACAGAGCTATTAAAAATTAATGATCTGGCAAAACAGACCATCAATGTCACTATGTAATAATCAAAATACCATAGAATCATAGAATGCTAGGAGTTGGAACGGACCTCTAGAGATCATCAAGTCCAAACCCCCTGCCAAAAGCAGGATATCCAGGGCATGTCACACAGAAACACATCCAGATGGCTGCCCAAAATCTGCTAGAATGACCCCAGACAAAACTGTGGGTTTGTACTTTTGTTTCTTCTTAAAACTTTAGCAGCATGGTATGAAAATTAGGTACTTCCAAAAAGTTGCTGCCTGTGGCAGATATGCTGAACAGGACACGTCTTCCAGAATACACAGACATGATTTAATGGAACAAAGAACTGCATCTCCAGTGGTAGGCTTCAGGCAGACCTCTGAAGAGCAGACAGTAAAATCAGCTTCTGTACCAACCATGACAGGCTGAAGGAGCAATTGCCATGGGAAGTTGCTCCATTTTACTCTGTCAGGAATGAGCTGTCCATGCAAAAATAGGATTTTGTTTGAAGGAGACTGAACAGCAAGCCTAGAGGGTTTAGGGGGTGTTACAGCCAGCCTGAAATAGACTTCAGACCTTCTGATAAAGGCCTGCATGAAAGGAGCCAGGCTGTTTATCAACCAAGCACGTATGCCTAAGTAGGAGCAAAGAGAGAGCAATCTGAGGTGCTCAGACCTCTAACTGACAACAGGAGACTGAACAGACCCATGAAATATCAGCCCTGTTAAAAATGCAAAGTCAAAATAAAGAATAAAACCCCTTCTGATGGTCAGACAAGCTTACTGCTTCAGCTGCTGCAAGTCTTGCTGGAGGACATAGGAGTGAAGACTGTGACAGGAGTTAAGGCATATCTAAAAGCATATTTTGCAAGGTCTGGAGTACCAGACTCTGTCTGAAAACTAAACGTGACTAGCAGTAGATTTCAGTTTAGCATACAACAAGTCACATCAGCCTGGGTGCTCAAAGAGCAAGAGTAGAGGCAGTGAAGAGCTTATTAACAAAAATGTACAGGTGAGTCCTTATTTTGCATTGTGCAACTCACATATTCCAGGATCTTTCTCCCCTGCCTCTACCATCTCTTTTGAATTTTTACCTTAACACAGGTAAGCTAAGACTACAGTTCAAAAAGGAAATGACAGACAGGGTAATGAATTAGTAATAATAATGGAAAAAAGTCAGTAATTTGACACCACTGTGTAGGTGAACAGGTCTGTACCAACTGTCAAAAATCCACTTGCAGCAACAGCAAAAAGTAAAAGGCTCAAGTTAATAGCAGAAGGAAACCTGAAGATACTACCCAAGCAAATTAAAAGTCAAAGTAAATGAACCATACCAAGGGAAGTAAACTAGATAAAATAATGTAATCTTGATGCTGACTGAAGCTCAACATCTCATTTCTTTAACAAGTGGTCATAGTTTTCTTGAAGGAAAATTAAAATACATATGGCCATGACAAAGGTAATGTTAACTTACACTCTTGATTCATTGAGCTTCATCAGAACTGTTCTGCAGGCTGTTCTGAAGACGTTCTGTTGTCTGAACTGCTGACACTACAGCTGTAGCTGCAGGAGAATGCATGGAGTAGGTGTTCCCCCTGATCCTGTAAGGTGTACCTACAAGCTGCTTATACAAGTCTGACATCAAAACAGAGAAAATAAAAATATCCCTAGAGGCACTTTAGTTTTGTTTCTGCTTCCCCCCTCCCTGTACCCTTTGCAATATAAAAATAAACCTGCAGAAGTGAAAAATTTTTCTCCCTTCTGATGTCAGATCCTGGGCCCAAGAGATGAGGTACAGCCTTCTTCCAGGAAGGTGTCTGACCTGGCAGGTTTTCTTTGTTGGTCCTTGGTGCTCCTTGTGGCAGAAAACATGTGGTGTGTGCTTCATGCGGGTTAAGTAAGTTTTGTGTTCAGGACCCCACTCTAGAGAAAAAAGCATTTCATTAGGCACCTGCCTGGAATGAACTTAGCATGGAAAAGCAAGAAAGCTTGAGAGATTTTAGAGTCTCTGAATATCTGTTTTCTCGCCATTTCACACAGTTATGCAGAGAGAGTTTTTTCAGAAATGTCAGCCTACATCTTAGCTCACATATATTTATTGGGCTGAGAACTTTACCAAGGCTAAAATCCCTCTCCCAGAGAAGGGAAACCACCCTTGCAGACGTTGCTAGAGAGTGGTTTTATCACTCACAGTCAGCTCAGGATCAAGCCTCTTTGTTGACTGAAGCTGTGAAGTGCCATGAGGGCTGGTTCACTCTGCTTGGTGCTGGCTCTGCTTCCACCCTGGATTTCGCAGCAGCTGCGGATACCTTTGGACGTGGGGCGCAGAACTCTGCTCTGGGTCTGTCGGGCAGTGTGTGGGTTCAGCTCCAGAAGTCAGTCTGCACAGTGCTGCCCTGCAGCTCAGGGCGCTGAGCTGAGCTCTGCAGCCCCTGCGCCGCGTTGCCGAAAGGCAGGTAGTGGGACATCTCACTGACAGCACCACAGCTGTGCGTTGACAAGCAGAGTGGGGTTCACAGCAGACCTCTTGGGAGGCAGTTGGTGCGTATCCTTTTACTATGAAACTTCACGAGGCTTGTGGGACCTTTTCTCTTCATCTGTACTTTATATAGACTGCCTGTGTACTCGTATTGTGCTTGACGTTGCTTTTGGACATGAACGTTTAACCATATATGTGACATATGGTTAGACATGAAGAACTTGGCACATGATACGTAAGGTATGTGCAGATTAAATTATATTAGACACTTTTGTATCCTGCTAGGGGACACAGAAGGTTCTGATCTAGTATTCCAGCTTAGAGTAAAACAACCCTATTAGAAATATTCTGAAAGTTCTAATTAAAAATTTTTTAACTAGTCAGACGGTCTTCAAGGGACTGTTGGAAAACAATCAATTGGGACTTGTAATAGTGGGCTGGACAAAGCATTAACAATAGAGTTTAAAATGAAAAAAAAAGACAATTGGAAACAATTTGCAGTGGTGCAGTGGTGGGAGAGAGGAGCATAAAGAACTTCTTAGGCCTTTTCTTGAATCTTATAATCCTAAATTATATTTGTTTGAAAGGTTTTCCCTCTGCTTTAATGTAATGAATTCCATAGCAATGATGAGTAAAGTATTCAGGGACTTTTACCAGGGAATGTTTAGAAGAGATGATAAATGATTATTGGCTTCAGTTGCTAATTGACACAATAATCCGTGCCAAGGGATTCCTCTTTACTTTTGAAACTGTATTCTAAAAAGGAAAGAGATTTGATTTGTCATCTAACACACTCATATTAAGAGACTAAATGAAGCAGGATGGACACTCATGGCTCTTCTTTTCTTTTTTTTTTTTTTTTTCCCTAAGGCTTTATATCCTTTTTGGCTTTACATTTTTATTTCTTGTAATTTGTGATAGGAAAAAAAAATGTGTAATTTTAATGTGTGACCTATAACATTACTTTTAGGATGTAACTTCAGTCTGCCAAAAAAAGATGAAGCTATTATAGTCCTACAGATAGTTTGAACTGTTATTTTTATTTTTTTTTTTAAATGAGGAAATGCACAAACAGAACAGGTTTGCCCAGCTACCTTTTCTATAGAAATACTAATTTTCACCCTGAAGAGGTCAGGCAGATTTATGGAATAAAACAGGGCCTGAGGCCATGTAACATGATTGTGAGCTAGTCAACCACTCATTTGTGCCAAGTAAATTTTGGAAATGATTCTCCTTTGCTGACAGTACCCTCATTACTGATTGTATAGAGTAATTTATCAGGCATTTCTTAAAATAAACCGTTCATTTATGCTAATAGGACTTGGCAGGGAGGAAAAATTGGCAGGACTTGTAGTTCCTAGTGTTTTTCTTTTTTAAAACAAAAACTGTAAAGTCCTCGGTATTTTGAGCAACTGTTATCACAGCCGTGCATACAGTTTATTAAAATTAAAACTAATTGCACCATAAATTTTCAAAATGGGAGAAAATTATTCCTATGTTACATTTACAAAAGCAAATAGTTTGGTAGTATTGTAAAGGCATGGTCATTAGTTTCATATTTGGGCATTCTTTATTGGCTAAGCTTCTGGTATTAATGAATCACTTTGCATCTTTTCCACGACTTGTCTATTCTCAGTGCAGTACCTCATCTTGAAATATCTCTTTGTTCCTTACCCCTCCTGTGTTTTCTGTTGGGTAGCTCCCTCCAAGGAGATGTTTTCTTTCTGCTTCATAGTGGAGCTTTGATCCTGCAAACAGCCGTGCACATCAGTAACCACTGGAGCAAGTAGTCCCAGTGAACCTATGGAACTGGTCAATCAGTACAGTCACTCTCATGCACAAATGTTTGTAGGAGCCAACTGCAGTCTGCACACAGCTTAGCTGCTACCCTTTGCAGCTGCACTGTGGAGATCATGATACTTAGATCAATACTTTTCACATTCAGTTGTCTTCAGAACAGAATTTTTAAATACACCAGTTCCTGAAAAAAACATCCCCCCTATCTCCCAAGAAAACTTCCAGAGCTCACAGTAAAAAGAAAGCATGTATTGAAACGCACAAATAAGGTCTGCTACACTGATAAAATGACAGCTGTAGCAAATTGTGACTCACCAAAAAACAATGCTTTCATCCAATGCCTGCTGAAGTGTAAGGGGAAGTCTTCTGTTAACTTCACTGATGGTTAGATCTGGTCTTCATTTAATAAGACAAAGCTAGATATATCTTCAACTGTACATAAATTCTGTGATAAATTTTTTTTTTCTTATTCAGTTTCCCAGCAACTGGCCAGATCTGTTGCATCTTTAAGGAAAACTAACAGTAATGTTGTTTTTGTTGTTGCTTTTTCATGACAGTAAATATGAATACGAGTAAATGCAATTAGTACAGAATATATTGTGCTTCTTATAGCAACAAATTGAGCATGACACACTGACCCCAAATTTTCTTCATGCCTCAGCAAATGCAAGATACCCTGATTGCAAAGACAAACAAAACAACCAGTGGCACCTTAGATTCAGACCCAGGTACTTTTTTAATAATCATCCTTCTTAAGCTCCCTGATGATACAACTTAGGTTATGGCTTTAATTTTTTTCCCATCTCATGCAGTTGTACTTTGAAGATTGCAGAACTGAAGGGGCCCATATCAAGGTCAATGCTAGAAAGAGCAAACATTAACGTTTTCTGAGTCTTCAGCCTTTTAGGCTTGAAACTCAAATTTAAAATGTGAAGCTCATTCCATGAGCATTTATTCAACCTGGCCTTTTCAGCTATGTGTCTATTACTCACCATCATAATTAGAATGTCCCTGCAATGGGTCTAAATGTTTCTGCTAATGCTTTCCACTTCTGTCTGCATTCTTTTCATATTGTTTCCTGCCATTAATGCAATAAAAATGTCAGCCACAAATACCAGATTCCTAATGGAAAAGCAAAACAAACTAAAACCACAGCCAGCGCCACAGCTGAGAGATATTATTTTTCCCTGATACTCTAAATTGTTTCTAGGCAAACAATTAATTGAGGTTGCACATACAATGTGTGTTAACTAAGTTATATACATTGTTCATACATGGAGCTCAGCATTACTGAGACTCTCTGTAACTGTTACTGAGGGGTTTCCTGCATATATTAGGGTTGCCTGACAGAGAAAGATGGTCTCATTAAATGAAAGGGACATCATTTGTACTTGTGGCTTCTCATGCTCTTGGAAAAACACCTTAAGTTTTTGTTTGTTATAATGGGACAAGCATTGTTTCTCAGATATACAGATGTTTAATTAATTAACACTTTTAATTTGCTGTCAGTTCCTAAGAAGGCAGGAAGAGAGGATCTAAAACTGATTATGTATTGTTAGTGAAAAAAAGTATACTTATGTCAACTTGTTTATGCAATAGAATAAGTAGTTTCACTTTCTTTTTCTCATTTATTAAGCCTTTCAGAGCTTCTGGTTGTTCTTAAATGCAGTCATAGTAAACATTTCTAATTAGGGAACATAATTTTTGATATGAAATTGGTGAGAAATCTGAATTCTGTATAGGACAAATTAGTTGTGGTAGTGAAGTTTGTCATATATTCATTTTAACATATAAGTTTGGAGATCAGATCCCCCTAAGTGCTGCTTCCTAAGCGTAAATCAAATTGAATGAAAAAAGTAAATGCTTCCCCATAGAGTTTGGTATATTACAGGAGAAAACAAATTGATAAAGAGCACGAAGAAGCATTGGGACAATACTAGTCAGCATACACTTAATGATCACAGCTTTTTAGTCTAATTTATTATGAATTATTTAGTTACTCATTGAAGAGTAGGTTTCTAACAAACTCCTGAGATGCTTTTGTTAGTGAAGGTAAAAGGTACAGGATAACTTCTTTACCTCTTGTGAAATTTGCCAATATATTCTGTAACTCTCCCATGAAGCTGTGCGTTTGGCAATAGTATGAGATACAAGCAGAAGGTTCTGTGATAGGTGTTTAGCATTTGGATTTTGGATTTTGCTGAATAACTGAAGATTTTCTATTTATTGCACCTTTCATTTGAATAAATGTAACTTGATGTCTTTTACTGTATTTTTGAGGCTCTCTACTGTTAGGCAGTTCAGTAGTGTAAGTTCAGCCTATAAACTCTTTGAAGTAAGGGTTATTTTTTTCTAATTGTCTGTGCAGTTCTTGGTTCAGCTGAGCCTCTGCCTGGATTAAAAACAATAGCAATAACTCAAAATAAGTATGTACTCTGAAGATGCCTTCAAATGTTCCATTTTTTAATAAGAAAGTGATGGAAAATGGCAGGAGGTTCAGAAGACAATGGATCCACTGTGCTTCCCTTATTTAGCTTTTCTTCTTCTTCCGGAACTCCCCCCACCCCTTGATGATTCTGCAAGCACTGCAGTGTAGGAGTTGACCATGACTGGAGGGTAACCCTGTGTGTTTATCAACCAGGCTCCATGTGGGGAAGCAGTGCTGAGCCCCACCAAACTTTGCTGAAAAAAAACCCCTAAAAATCTGAGAAGATGCTTTCTTAGGAGTCTGTTTAACAAGCCTTTATACAGTGGCTGCAATAATGGTACATATTTTAATTTGCCATCACATGATTAAGAAAAAAATTAAGTGCTGCTGAATGCTGTTTTAAAAGGCTCTGCATGGAAATTCCAACTACAGCAATATTTCAGTAGTTCCATCTGTATTTAGTCTTAGCACACTGGTGATAGGACTGAAACATATTAACACTCATGAAGTTCTGTGTTCGAGCTCTTTAATTTAAAAATATAAATGCAATGCCAGGCAAAGTTAAAGTTGAAAAGGTTATCTTTTATCTTCTCAAACCAATGGAAAAAAAAAAAAAGTCCTAATCTAATATAGTTTCCATGAGTGTATTGTATTTTTTGGCCTCCCTAGAAAATGACTGTTCCTCATTTTTCTCCAGCTGTAAGTAATATGACTTAAATAGCTCAGTGAAGCAGCTCTATTATTTACTGGTCAAAAAACATTACAAATGATTGAAGGGGTTTTATGAAAGTGGTGGCTGAGAATTGGTCTCATTTGCTTCCAATTGAATTTTTAATGCTTGCGGCATATTGCAGGGGCAATGTAAGCCCATAGGCAGACAGAAAACCTGAAAAATTGTAATTTTTTTATGGGTTACATTTTTTCTGTTTTTCTCAGATTTGCAAGTATTCAGTATATTTAAAACATGTGAGTTTTTCAGAAGTGATATTTTCTTGCCAGATTTGAGGTGCATGTTAAATGAGTATTGATTTTTAGACACTGCTTACTGGCCTGATTGAAGCCAAGCTGGTTGGAACAGGCCTGAAGCATGCAATGAAGAATGAGAAAGGAATATCCAGGAGGTCTCCAGAACCACAGAGTTTGTTGTTAGCAAGGTACTTCACCTCCTCTGATTTCCCTCATGCAAAGGGGAGAGGACTGCAGACCATAAACCCTTTCAGATTCAAGATGATATTTTGCATGACACCTTGAAAAACATTAAGCCGTATTTCATATATTCCCTCTGTGAAAGCAAGCAGAGCCTTATGAGAGATTTGATTGAAAAAGTCAACGTGAAGCCTAGTCAGTTAATCTCATACATTGCAGGTGTAACTGAATCTTACTAAATGTTACATAGCACCATGTTTAAAATCTTTCATGTGAAAGACAAGTGCAATACTCAATAATACAGAAGACATAGTGCTGATGAAGCCTACCTGTGATCCCTCCTGCTAGTTTTGGTCAGTTTTTGCCCCATTTCCTTGTGCCAAATACATGATCAGGTGAAGTTGTTCAAATACTGTGTTTACCTTTACATATTCTTCAGCCTTCCTTGCTTAAGTGAGTCATGAACATGCTGTTTGACTGGGGGCCTATTGCTAAGATTTCATGCCAGGAAAGAAAAACCAAAACTGCCTATACTAGACATTGTGCATCCCAGAATCCCACTAGCCAGAGCAGGCTCAGCACTGAATTCAGACCAAGTCACTTGGGACTTCATCTAGTTAAGTCCTGAAAACCTCCAAGAATGGAGATTCTAATATGGACCTCATCTAAAAGCCATTGTGAAACCTGCTTTCTGAAGGCAGTCTGGGTTGGAGCAGTAAGAAATAAATCCCTTGTTATCTTTCAATTATGGTGTTGCCAGGTGTTATCTGAAACAATACTGGGAGTGGGGGGAGGGAAGAAGAGATCTATTTAAAAATTGACAGTATCACCTTATTATTATTTTCTAAACTTTTTATATGAGTGCTGTGGAACAGTAACACCTCCATGTACTCTTCCAGCTGTACAGTAAAATTTATGAACCTCACACTTCTGTCACCATTGGTATCAGTTTAAGAACAATAGTTCTGCATGAACAGTATCTGTATTGTGGTATATTGTAGATCTCTTATGAAGAAAAGTGTAAAGACATGGAGTTGTTTTGACTTAATCTTTTTATTTTTAAGCAAATAAGATCATGCCTCCAGATTATTTTTTGATATTCCTAAAGGATATATTTATTTTTTTTTGTCTGCAGCTTTATCTTCAAGAGAAATTCATTGCTGAAAGCTTTTCTTCTTGGATGAGACCTTTTGAGTGCAGAGGAAGTTGAGAATCGATTTGTTGCTTTCCTTTTCTTTATCATACTGTCCATCGGTGAAGCTCAGGCCCACGCAGTTGACTTTCATTCTTTTTCCATTCAAGTTAGCTTTTTTTTTTTTTCCTGTTTGCTGTCTTTTGTCAAATCAGCTGCTGGCTCTTACTGCACTGTCCCTTAGCTTGGCTGTTTCACCCCTGTTCCTCACTGCATTATTCACAGTGTCAGCCACAGTTGGCCAAACACATTATGAAGAATTCTTGTGATCATATGAACTTCCTCAGCTCAAAGTGATGACTCTGCTTCATATCTCCCATCTTCTCACTCCAGCAGTATTTCTCCTTAATCTCATTGATAAGCATCTTAGTTACCTTTCACCAGTCTTCATATCAAACTCTACTCTGCTCCTCCTGCTCTCTCTGTTATTTTCTGCTCCTGGCTTTTTTTTGCCTCCATAGCTCTGTACTCTTTTCACTTTTTGTCTCTTCTTCCTCTATTCTATGTCTTCTTGGTTAACTTTTTTCTAGCTCTCTCCAGATTCATTTAAAAGTGGTTCATGCCACTGGGGCAGGTAAAAGGTCAGTGTCTCATCCTCTCTCAACCCTGACAATGACCAAATTTTTGGCTCCCCTATCAGAAAGAAAGGAAAAAACCAAAACAAACCCCAAGCTTACTTTTCTGATTATTTCTTCTATCATTTAAACTAAAGAATCCTTCAACATGCTACTCAGAGCAATTACCTGAAGCTCCTCTCTTTGACCCCATTCCTTCATTTGGAAAAACTCATGACAGATGACTGAAATTTTGAGTTGTACTCTGTGCTTCCTGAAAACATCTGAGTTCACCCCTCCAGAAACGTCATTCTTTGAGTTGAGCTACAGGAGAGATGGTTGGTTGTTGCAGAACTGTGTGACCCTATGATAACAAACCACTTTGAATGGAAACATTAGGTTCCTGTTTTTGAAAAGCAAATATAAACAAAGAAGGTCCTTTTAGGAATGACATGAACAGAATTAAATGTCCCCCTTTTTAAGGGCTGCAAACTCAAGTCCTGCCCTTATGATGCACTATTGCTTTTTTTTTCTCTGAGTGACCCAGCTGGAGTCTTGCCTTTTCCTCACTAGTCTGCCAAGGAACCTTTGTGCTGAATCACTGACTATTTCTGCTGTAATTGGCTTGGACTTCTAGGGTGAGGGGTGTGCTGAATACTTCTCCTTTTTTTGCCCGCTAATTGTTTTCCATGCCTCATGGGGCATTTTCTCGAGATTTTCAGTGCTTCTGTAATATTTGATTTGGAGCTGGATGTGTAACAAAATTTAAATTGTTTCAATTTGATTAATTTCTTAAATGTTGCTTGTCAGTTTAAGGAAATTTTGAACAGCTTTTCTTCTTGCTGAGGAGTGAGATTTAGACTCTCTTAAGACTTCCTGTAGGTAACCAAATGTCAAAAAAATCCTCAACCATTTTTCCTCACAGTTATTTCAGCCAAGATTTGTGTTTATCCCTTTATTGGTCCTTTTAGAATAAACAAGAAATAGTGGAGTAGTTGTGCTTACATTGCCCTATTCCCCACTTCCCAGGCAAATCAAGGATGTCTCTCAGCAGCAGAAGGATGAGGTGGAGTTGTGATTGCAACCATTACCTGGGGGAGCAGGAAAGGTGATAGGAACCAGTGTGCTGGCTGTTTCATTAAGAGCTGTATTCCAGTCATGCTGCTCTTCAGCAAAAATCAGAATTTTTAGCAAATGGATCAGTCCTATAGTAAACTTTGCATTGAGGAATTGTTTTCACAAGGATACTTGATACCACTATAGGTGTGTATGTGTTAACACTTGCCAACTAAAACCACAGCAGCCAAAGGATGGGTTCAGTTTAGAGAAGGGAGACAGATACAGGCGTAGCTGAAGAATTTTAGCAGCCTGTGTGACCTCACTGGCTGATCAACTCTGAAAAATCAATCCATGGGAGATTTGCTGTAGGAGAAAATCAAGTCTTTTACAGAGATGGGTATAAATAGTAGCACTGAAATGCTCATCATGATGGGGTTAGAAAAAACAAGGCTGGCTTCCTTGGTCTCAAGTCTCATCAGGTTTGGCCTCAGTTCTTTCATTGCTTGTTCTGCCTTTAAACTCCAGGACACCTTCTTCTTAGTCAACTTTTACATGTTTCCATAGGAGTGTGTCTTGAGAACATCCAATTGCTTCAAAGTGTATTTCCTTGAGAGCAACTTGTATGCAAAAAAAAAAAAAAAAAAAAAAGGCAAGTGTTGTCTGATAAAGGAAATCCTTCACTATTCATAAAATATTTGGGTTATTTGAGAAAAGAGGAAATTGCTAAGGATTAGGTTTACGGCACATGAGCGTGTCTCAGAAGTGCTACTCTGTAAAGCTTGTCAAGGAAAAAAATAAAAAAAAAGGGAAAACAAATCCCAGTAGGCTTCCGGAGTTTTGCATCCTGTAGTTTATTACATTTGTCAGTAAAAGCAGCAAGGATTATGGAAGTAGATTTATTAATTTTATGAAATCCTGGCACGAAGGATTGGTGGCCCTCTGATAGAAAATGAAGTGGAAGTATTTTGCAAATGACAGACATTGTGTACTTGCAGTGAAAAGTTATTATTGCAGCAAACCTGTTGCAAATAAATCGCTGTAACAAATCCCGTGGAAGTTACTTGCCTTAAAGTCAATGGGATTATGTTTTATGTCTCCTTGTGTAAAGGAAGATCCTTGGTTTCAATGGGTGTTCATATTCCTTGGGGCAATATACAGAATTAGAACAGCTAATCATAACCAGTTTGGAAAAGTTTTCTGTTGGTGTTTTACCATTTGTTATTAATGCCTTAAAGGCACATTCTCTGCTAGAATAAACGTTCATTTCCTTTACTTTCAGTAACTCATCTTTTGTACAAGGTGTCCTTTGGAAGACTTGAAAATACTCGATCCTTCTCAGGATCTTGTCATCTGTATATTGAGAAGAATCAGAACAAGGACAGAAAGTTGTGATAAAAAAAAGGTGTTAACTGAAACATGCTTAATTAGTACATTTATAAATATTATCTAGTTTCACCTCAAGGCAGAATCCATCATGTATGACGACAAAAATACTACCTCTGAAATCTGAATTGCTAAAAGCTTTTTCTCAAAGTTCTTAAGTCATATCCCTCTGAAAGCAGCCATAGTCTACTCACTTAGAATCTCTTCAAGGACTGTTCTGATCTAGTAGGTAGGTAGGTGTAAGCAGTAGTACCTGACCAGGTACCTGCATCACAGAGAGATCAATTTCAGTTGTCTCTAAGTATTTTAGCACTTTCAGTGGATATGGGTAATAAAGACCCATGTTCTTTTAGAAGTGTGTCTCTACAGGAGAATGTGAATGCCTTCTGGGCCATGTCATTGAAGCTGAAAAAGAGGACTCTATTTTCCTTTTATGTGTTGCAGTACACCCTTAGTAGTCACAGCAGTCTGTTTCATTTTTGTCTCAAGCAGTAATTACTTCAACTCATACAAAATTAAAAAGTAAGTTTGACTTTTCATTTGTACCAATGCTCAAATTTTTTGCATAAATTTAATTGGAAAATACAGCTCCTATTTGGTTAAGATGCTTCAACTACCTTGCATCAAAGTAATAGATAAAATCATAAACCTTAGCATCTTAAGAACCATTTAAGTCCTGTTATCCCTGTTTTACAGAGACAAATAACACTTTTCTTAAGGTCACAATAGATAAATTTCATGGCTACAGTTCTTGAGTACCTACTGATCGCTGGGTCATCCATCCTTTTCTCCTTGCTGAGGACCAATGACATGTTCCAAGCTCTGGTCTCTCTTTGCCTCTTCCCCTGCTCTTCACGTCTGGTCTCCATGAGTCAGCAGGTACCATTATCAATGTATTAAAGATGAGGAGAGTGGGTCATTTAAGCCCACATTGATACGGTTTGCTGGTTTACAACCACACAGCAGTTAGCTACTATATGTAAAGCTGTGTAGCATGTTAGTGCTAGAATTTTATGAGTCTGTGTCCAATGGTTGTTCCCCATCAGATTTGTTCTGGGAATATCATAGATGTCATTTCATAAGGGTCAGGCATTTTTTAGAAGGAAGTAACCCCAAGCCCTGTGCCTCCTTTTGTTAATAATGTCCTCCATGTGGACAAGAAGCATGTGAAAACCTCAGGGTCTTAGTAATGACGACTGTATGTGTGCTAAGTATATATATTCTTCAAAACATTGAAAATATCAATATAATTCCCTTTGCTCTAGACAGTTTTTCTTCCAAAGATTAAAAATCAG